>LGRX02015040.1:0-12945 GCA_001247695.2 Cymbomonas tetramitiformis
TCATTTAGGTGGTGCTACGCACACCCCCGGCATTGACTTTGGTAAGAAGGGGTCCGAGGCCCCAGGATTTCTACTCTTGGGGGGCGTTCCTCCGGAACTAGGAGAGGGGGCTCCGCCCCCCCACTGTCCCACGGGGCTGGGGGCGGAGCCCCCTGAGAAAATTTGTCGAATTTTTTCTCCTACCCTTCTCTCCCCCTTCTGCCCCTCTCTTTCTCATTCGCTTTGTTCTAACATCATTTAGGTGGTGCTACGCACACCCCCGGCATTGACTTTGGTAAGAAGGGGTCCGAGGCCCCAGGATTTCTACTCTTGGGGGGCGTTCCTCCGGAACTAGGAGAGGGGGCTCCGCCCCCCCACTGTCCCACGGGGCTGGGGGCGGAGCCCCCTGAGAAAATTTGACGAATTTTTTCTCCTACCCTTCTCTCCCCCTTCTGCCCCTCTCTTTCTCATTCGCTTTGTTCTAACATCATTTAGGTGGTGCTACGCACACCCCCGGCATTGACTTTGGTAAGAAGGGGTCCGAGGCCCCAGGATTTCTACTCTTGGGGGGCGTTCCTCCGGAACTAGGAGAGGGGGCTCCGCCCCCCCACTGTCCCACGGGGCTGGGGGCGGAGCCCCCTGAGAAAATTTGACGAATTTTTTCTCCTACCCTTCTCTCCCCCTTCTGCCCCTCTCTTTCTCATTCGCTTTGTTCTAACATCATTTAGGTGGTGCTACGCACACCCCCGGCATTGACTTTGGTAAGAAGGGGTCCGAGGCCCCAGGATTTCTACTCTTGGGGGGCGTTCCTCCGGAACTAGGAGAGGGGGCTCCGCCCCCCCACTGTCCCACGGGGCTGGGGGCGGAGCCCCCTGAGAAAATTTTTCGACTTTTTTCTCCTACCCTTCTCTCCCCCTTCTGCCCCTCTCTTTCTCATTCGCTTTGTTCTAACATCATTTAGGTGGTGCTACGCACACCCCCGGCATTGACTTTGGTAAGAAGGGGTCCGAGGCCCCAGGATTTCTACTCTTGGGGGGCGTTCCTCCGGAACTAGGAGAGGGGGCTCCGCCCCCCCACTGTCCCACGGGGCTGGGGGCGGAGCCCCCTGAGAAAATTTGACGATTTTTTTCTCCTACCCTTCTCTCCCCCTTCTGCCCCTCTCTTTCTCATTCGCTTTGTTCTAACATCATTTAGGTGGTGCTACGCACACCCCCGGCATTGACTTTGGTAAGAAGGGGTCCGAGGCCCCAGGATTTCTACTCTTGGGGGGCGTTCCTCCGGAACTAGGAGAGGGGGCTCCGCCCCCCCACTGTCCCACGGGGCTGGGGGCGGAGCCCCCTGAGAAAATTTGACGAATTTTTTCTCCTACCCTTCTCTCCCCCTTCTGCCCCTCTCTTTCTCATTCGCTTTGTTCTAACATCATTTAGGTGGTGCTACGCACACCCCCGGCATTGACTTTGGTAAGAAGGGGTCCGAGGCCCCAGGATTTCTACTCTTGGGGGGCGTTCCTCCGGAACTAGGAGAGGGGGCTCCGCCCCCCCACTGTCCCACGGGGCTGGGGGCGGAGCCCCCTGAGAAAATTTGACGATTTTTTTCTCCTACCCTTCTCTCCCCCATCTGCCCCTCTCTTTCTCATTCGCTTTGTTCTAACATCATTTAGGTGGGGCTACACACACCCCCGGCATTGACTTTGGTAAGGGGTCCGAGGCCCCAGGATTTCTGCTCTGGGGGCCAGAGCCTTCGGATCGGTTAAATTTAGATGTTATGACTTAGTGCCTGTTACCCGCAGCTTAAGGTGGCTTAAGCCACCTTAACTTAAAGGGCTCATGGGGGCTTTTTCGGCGGTGCTTTCAAAATTTGGAGACCTATGTCGTCAAGATCTTGAGCTGCTCTTTCTGCAGTGTCTTATCAAAAGTTTGATCTGAGTTCATCTTGACCCTCAAAATCTCGGTTGAAGTAGGGTGGGTATTTCCCAATTTTCCTTAAGATGGCTTAAGCCACCTTAAGCTAATTAGCTCACCGGGGGCTTCCTCTAAGACGCTTTCAAAATTTGGAGACCTATGTTGTCAAGATCTCGAGCTGCTCTTTCTGCAGTGTGTTGCCAAAAGTTTGATCCGAGGTCATCTTGACCCTCAAAATCTCGGTTGAAGTAGCATGGGTATGCAAAAACCGGGGAAATCGCTCAAAATTTACTAAATGTTGCACCCTCTTGGATACTTCCCAAAATGCTCACCGGGAACTTGGGCTCGCCTAATAGTGCCCATAGTGTCTAAAAGAAGACAATGTCGCCGTCATTTTGAGCTAAAAGAATCTAGCTTCCGGTACCGATAGCTCCCGTAATAATTGAAAACGTTAAGGTGGCTTAAGCCACCCTAAATCGCTGTTAGGGTGGCTTAAGCCACCCGAAGGGTAATAACCATTAGGGTTTGTAACAGTTATGGAGTCCGAAGGGGCTCGTAAAGTAAAACTCTCTGAGCTTCTAAAATGTAACAAACCTCGAATCGTCGATCCTCGATCGCCGCGGCTCAGAGACTCCGGTTCCGGAGTACGTCGTCATATCGTCAAATCGTCACACCGAGTCCCGTCCTTAAATCTGGTTTGGGTAAAATGAAATTTCGTCGCGTCGCGTAATTTTTGATCGCAGCGATTTGATTGGTTGGAAAACTGTAAAACGCTACGCACAGGTTACGCAAGAGCGTCGCGTCGCGCGGAGATGTTTGGACAAACATCTTTTGCGTAACACGCTACGCAGAGATGTTTTGTCCAACATCTACGCGACGCGACGCTCTTGCGTCGCGTTTTTTGGTTCCACGTAGGCAAAACTTGAAAACTGTTCGTCAGATCAAATCGGAGATAAAATAAATGGACGCTCCTTGGATATGCGACGCATGTGTACGCTCCACGTAGGCCATGCGACATGCCCCACGTAGGCAATGCGACACTTTGTAGGTCAAACGTTTGACCTAATTAACACTGTGAAAACCTAGTTCAGCAGGGTAGATTAGTGAAGAAATTGAAGTATTCGCGATATATTAGAAGGAAATAATGTTTACTAGAAGGTAGCATGAACGATAGGAAGCATCCCCGCACATATTCGGTGACTGGAAGCAGATCTCGAATTCTCCGCTTCATTCGTGTGGCGGAAGCGGGAATGGCGGAAGCGGGAATGGCGGAAGCGGGAAACCGCATCCGCAAAACGGCATTCCCTTCGGTATCCCGCCGAAGGGAAAGCTAAAAAATACTAATAGCAACAACTGAAACATATTTTCAACGTCGTATGTGCGCATCTGTGTTTCATTTGGTCATTCGGTTCACCCGCTTCGAGCCCCGCGGCGGAAACGTGGACGCGGTTGACATCCGCGTTTCCGCTAAAGGTGACAGTGCACTCTCAGATGCTCAGAATTGCTTTCGTATGTTCATATGATATGCCTGATATGGTCATGCTGTGCAGTATGAGTCGCTGCTGGGCGTGAGTCGAGATGGCCGGCTCGAATCACGCCCATTACCCCCCCTCACAAGAGTCGTCCAGCATCCTGAATCCTGGACGAATCTTGCGCGCAAAAAAAACGTGGTGTTCCTAACACTTTTTAGAATCCATATGCAAAGTAATGCTGTGTTTGGTATACGTTAGCATCCCGAAAACAACAGCCGCTGGATAGCGACTTACGGGGCACTGTCAATTTCAACACTGCATTCACGTTTAAGCTTGCGTGCAATTGTTTTTGCCGTTGCCACGACGACACGATCCAGACGCCACGTAGACGATAAATGTCGGGCAGCATGACGGGAAGTGTCGAGTTATTCATCCTTAAATCTGGTCAGACGCGACGCGACGCGACGCGACGCGACGGCCGTAATCTCCAAACCAGATTTAAGGACGGGCCTGAGACGGACACTGCAAGGGGTATAGGGGTATCCCCTTGGGACACTGCCGTGTCATCGCAAAATTGATCGAATCTGCCATGTCAGCAAAGAACTGTTCAATTGTTCAATTCGTTTCTCTTATGTGGGTGTGTGGGAGCCGGCTATTAAGAGTGTAATGAAAAGCGCGACGGATTCTTTTTCGATTCCTCAGATGCGAATTATATTTTTCATTGTTTACAAATTCCGAACAGCCTGCTGGATTTGACACTGTGACACCCGAAACTGTCACATGTCACTTCCTATAGTAGGCTGGGTGACCGTCACCAGTAGACGGGAAACACCCGTTAGTAGGTATTTATGTTATCTCTTTCTTTATCAAGACACACTTTACCGTTCTGATATCGTAACCCTCAACTCAGGGTTTATCTCTCTAGTTAGATATATATTACCGCCGAACTATATATCTACCAGGTTTGGCCCCACTTGCGCTTTATTTAGCCACTGCGGGATTGCCACTATGAGTGGCTAAACTCGGACGCCTGGGATGGAGTGAGGCGCTCCAAGCGTGAGGGTGCCGGCAGTCACGGGTATGGCCTAAATTTTATGGGTTGACTTACGGCACGCCGCAGCGCTTGGAGGACGAATTTTTCTGCGGGATTTAACGTTGGACTGGTTTACGTTTTCTGGTTGGATCCCACACCGTTGCGTATTGGCCGCCTACTCCACACGACTTCCCGGTATTATTTGATCTCTCACGGCTGCTGTATCGGCGACCCGCGCGTTTCTTGGCCGCCCACGACTGCCGCATCTCTCACGTTTCTATGCCTCACTCCGCCCCTTCAGTCCTTTTCATCATGGTTGCTTACAAGGTTCATGACAGAGTGGACCGAACTGCCAAAAGAGCCTCATTCAGAGGGGGTTGTTCAGACATCTCACGCTACGACCCCGCCGAGGAACTACCTTTTTCATTGTTCTTTTTCGAGGTCCCTATCTTAGGTGATATTCGCAGTCACATCAGAAGAATTCAACGTCTCTCACACTATCATAACTGGAGAACACTACAGTCCCAAGGAAAGTACTTGAGGATGCTCAATGAGAATAACATTACCCCCACTAAAGACATTTCCAAAATCACACCTAAAGCTTTCACGGCTTCTAGAAGTAGAGAACTCCTGGGTCTCCAATCATCTCCAGCACGTTCATTTAAACTGGGGAAAATCTTAACTGAAAACTGCCCATACTGCCAACAGAATACAAAATGTACCTTTGAACACATTCAACTTGAATGTCCAGGACATAATAATAGTTTGAATAATCTTAGAACAACCCAGGATGCTGAACTGAGGAAAATCATTGCTGAAGAAATTTCAGAAAAGCCTAAACTCCTAAACCCTGGTGTAGGTACCACATATATCAAAACACAACCATCGAAACTTTTCCCACTTGCTGACCTAAGACATGAAATGAATGAGGAATTATATTTACACGCTCTTCCGGAAGCTAGTATGTATCGAACATCAAATTCAAAAAAGAATACCATTGCTGTGACCGCCAAACCGGAAGTAGACTCTGACACGGGAATAACTAAATATCCCGATCTCCAATATGTCCAAAGGAAAGAGTTCTGGAAACTTCTGGCTTGGCACCGTCTTTCCAACAAAGTAGTTCCATGCTCACTTGCGGAGTACTCGAATAGAGCACATGATATTCATCATGAAGCACTCAATGCATGCAAGTTTGAATCGGGCGATCCAAAAAACTGCTACGCAATAAGAAGATGCCTCTTAGATATTTTGGTGGATGACAGAAACCTGGACAAAAACGGGTGTGAACTCTTTTCTAACCCTCTTAATGCCCACCCTAGAATCCACTCGAGAAGATGCATACCCACCGCAAGAATGAAAAAAGCTCTCAGGCCCTTCTGCCATCATGGGAAAATTGGTTTTGATGGTCTCGCCTGGGATGCCTATGTGGACCCGATAACAGGCATTGGCAGAATCGTTTATGGAAACCCCCCTTTCGATGGGAAAGAAAAAGGGAAATCTTCGGCGGTTATGACCACCTTGGAAATGGGCCATAAAGCGGCGAACACTGTCTCTGGATTTTCAGGAACATGGATTCTTCCGTTGTCCCCCAAAACCCAAAAAAGATGGTTTGATAAAGGCTTTAAACTTGTCTTCAGATTCCCGCATAACACTATCCCATTCATCCCACATGGTTATTGGACGGGTGATGGCCCCTACGTTCTCCCAGGTGGTGGGTGCTATAAGGATGACTTTTCGGATGTTGTAATTATAGCTATAGACAGCGCACCCAGTGACATCCAACCAGCCTTTGACTGGAGGTCTACGCAGAAAAAGATTGCCAGATGGTTTCTCAACGTCCTTCCCAAGTCTAAGGTCACGAAGAAGAGACTTGAATACACAGGAGTTAGCACTGATATTTGGAAAGAAGTTATGAACGAAAGGGACGAAGTACTTCCCTTTTCACTCCGTCCATGGCCTACTCAAGACCCTCCTTACCGTCAGAGTGATAATGAGTCCTATTATGGTGGCCACTACGACACGACAATCACCAATGCAAATTCCAAGACCTTCATGAGCACTGTGAAATGGCCCAAAGCTCTTACACTCATGGGATACCTCCCCCCTCTTTTTGGTTCCGTTCTCAACACGATAGGTGTACCCCGTGGTAAGATTAAATCACTTCTCAAAAAACTCTCAAGAGTTTGCAGGCAACACACCAAAAACAGGCGAGACGTGTTTAAGACGTGATTAAGCACAACCACCACCTTAAACACTGACCCACACACAGTTGACATTCCAAGCAATGAAACCATGTCTGATACGGGCTGATATGCGAGCCCTCAATATATCAATAATATAATATAAAGCGCGGTGTTATTGGATTGTAACACACGTGCGAGTTATGAGCGGGATGAGTGCAGTGACTTCTGTGAGAAGATGCTGCCTCTAGCACAACGCCAGCTCATCTAAATACCGAATGTCTCCCATCGCATAGATGGTACCGCCATTGGGTTGTGAACCCGAGACATTGGTTGAACGACCAGTATCGTCAGAACGAATAATACGTTCGCCCCATAATACTGCGCATGCTTGTTCCGCACATGCTTGAAGCGAAGACGATTTCTTGTTTGTTACTTCAAGATCGTATCTTGCTTTGCCATCTTCGAGTTCGACATACGAACTCTTGATGACAGGTGTCATTCAAGTCTTTCCTTGAATAATGACAGATGATGTGACTTATCATCTGACGACATGTACAATCATAGTCGACCGTACTGACGACTGTCTGTCATTATAATATATGACATGACTCGACATGACATGACATGACATGGTATGACATGTCTGACAGGTATGACACGTATGACATGTATGACACATATGTCATCGGTCATGACCCTGACAGATCTCCCCTCTTAATAGAGTTGTGACCTCACAACGGGCATACCTTCGTATATGTCTTTGATGTCATTGTTGTTGTTGCTTCTGCTGGTACCAGTCTTCTTACACCGATTTGAGGCGTCCCTCATGGTGTTTTAGGATTTTGGGGGGAACTGAGTCCACTTTAGTCCCTCACCTTAGCATGATGCCTTATAGGCTAATGCCTTACAGTTCTTAGGATGTAGCCCCCTTTGAATTGCGTATCGTATTTCAGAGTGACGTTTCAAGGTTCAATGAATTGCGTTTCGTGATACAGATTGACGCTGGATTACTGATTGATCCACACGTATCGTGCGTCAGAGTGACGATTCAAAGTATCCGAGGTGTACGTTACGGATTATTTGCGCTAGCCGTCGACGCTTTTGCGAACGATGATCCCACGAATTAACAATTTCTCATTAATCGAACGATTCTCGGCCTTATATATACAACTGTTTGTTTGCTGTTCGTTTCCACAGTTGTTATATATCGTGCACCCAACCCTTCCTCCCCTCTTGAAGCAACTTCGGAGGTTCACAGGCGGTCATGGGGAGCCCTTTGGATGTTTCCGGAGTTATTTCACCGGGGGTTTGTTTTAATGCAAACAGAGTGGCCCTGCTTAACGGGATTGGACTTATAATCCTTTACCCGGTCTGCTCACTCTTGATTATTGGTCCAGTACGCACGCTTTGACGAACATCTATCGCGATGAGTGAGAGTGGATTCGCCACGTACTAATGTGAAATTTATTTTAGTTATGTTTGTCAGGCATAACTTAGGATCACAACTCCGTCTACCTCAGTCGATGTCTCTGGTAGCTTCGGATGACTGGCCACAGAATCCGATGACTAACCACGGTCTTGGCAAAGGTAGCATTAGCAGTTTTTCACAGATATTGGTACCCGCATATGCGTATCTGTGTAAGGGTATGATTTATACAAGGCGCACTACACCTTAGCAAGGAAGGATCAATTCCTGCTCCTGTCATATCAATTTGATGTAGGGTAAAAATGTTAGGGATATAACCCTGCAGTTCTCGGGATGCAGCCCTGCAGTTTTTTGGGGATGCAGCCCTGCAGTTCTTGGGATGCAGCCCTGCAGTTCTTGGGATGCAGCCCTGATATATATACGACCGATCGACGAAACCCCTTGGGTATATGTTTCCACGGCCTGATTATTATTTGGTCGGCAATTATTGGCGAAAGTCATCGGCTATCAGCTTTTGACTCAGAAGCCACAATGTTATAGAAGCTGCGACCTATTGTAACCATATGCGGCAGTTATGCCTTCAGCATACGTAGACAATATGATTATGTGGAACTTATAATCCCACTTAAGTTGCATCATGATAAATTCATCCAGGTGTTAACAAGTGTTCAGGATTTGATAAGGGGTTGACGCCCCACAGGCCAAAGGTCATTGTCTCGTAAGGCTCGCCTCAAGTGTGCGGCTTTGAGGTGCAACGTCTCGGCGAGGCACAGGCATGATGCTTCCTTGACCATAATGGAGCTGGAAATGAGAATGCTCAAGATATCCGAAGACAGGAAGGCTTTTTGTTGGCCAGAGTTGCTGTCTAGATGCTTAACCTCGATGGGGTTGCATTCGGATACAAACTGTGCAACCATGCATGTGACTTATACATTGGTGTATGACTTTGATGAATCGTCTCTTGTCATGAACCTGGAAGGAATAACGGGCAAATAGCTAGAGTGGCGGATTTACTCACTCAGCTTTGCTGTTATGGAATTCGATGCCTGTTGGCACTACTGGCAATCCTTTGCTCAGATGCTTTCCTTAAGACATTGGCAACAACTTGTGTGCCAGCCTCTCTAGATTTTTGGGAGAAACCATGGATCAACAATTCATCAATCAAAACACATGTTACCAAGGCTGATTCAACGAATCCTTCAACTCTTGAATTTCGACAATCAGCATCTTAGGCTGTTGACGTCAAAGTGATGGTCGTAAGCTTACAATATAGCTTATTCACATTTGAAAAACCATCGTTTTCCTATGTCAGTGCCCTTCATATAATATGATAGAGCCGGAGAAATGTGCATCTATGATTTCTTCATAATGAACTTCATGTGTCAGTAAGTCAAATAAGACTTCATTTGATGTCTTCAGTCGGCATGATGTACCGTGTCATCAACTTTATGGCTGCTATATACGAATGCTGGAACTTTTGATAAGATTTTTAATCTTCCAAGCAAAATTACAATGATGTAAATCAATATGTGACAAGCAGCTGTATGAAGAATGAATGAATCTATACTCCTTCCTCCCCCTTTTTAAAAAGAGGTGCATCAAACCAATCAGATGGTGATGGAGAATGCTATTCAATCATTATGTCATGTGAAAATGGTCTCAGTAATCAGACTGAGATTACTTATCGAATGCTTTCGAGGTAACAATGTCAATATGAACACCGATGTCTCTACGTCATACCGGCAATATGCCTGACGTTTTTGAATGTGGCAAATGCCAAATGATGTCAAATATCCAATGTCAATTCACTATGAATTAATATGCAGTTTTTGGGTTGCAGCCCACATACATTGTCAGTTCAGGGTCACTATAGTGTGCCCAATTTAGACAATGGTATGTCTAACTTAGACAATGTTTCTAGATAATGATTGTCATAATGAACAACGGAATCAGTGATGGTACCGAAGTTAACTTTGGTATCGAAGCTAATGGAGAGTCAATTAAGAAGTGTCTGTAATGACAACAACTTACTACGAGTTGTATTTTCGTAGTTGATGGATGGATGGCTGACATGTCATTTCATTATGATTAGAACATGGCATTGCCTAGTGATATGTGTATATTCTTCAGTACATGATCACTTATCTCAATGGTGCCCATTTTATTTTTGGGCAAACACTATTCAGAGACTTGTTATGATAAAGAAGTATGAATGATGAATGTGTCATTTCAATCCGATAGAATTGTGACTTGTTGATGACTATAAAATTTCTGTCACTTTCCAGAATGAGGATGAACTGCGCTTGGAAACCGTATGCAGATTGCGGGTTCGAGTCCCGACATGGCTTTTCCAAGACTTCGTGGCCTAATGGACGAGGCAACAATTTTCTAAACATTCCAGAATGAGCTTTCAAAGAGTCTTTATTCCTCAATGAAGCATGCTTGTCTTATGTGCCAAAATGATATGAAACCACAAGTATGGTGTCAATCTATATGTGGATGGTTTATACCATTGTATGCTATTCCACAAATAAGTAGTGATGTCAGAATAAAAACTTTGGACAATTGCAACTCAGTACAAACCCGAGTGCATTCAAGTCCACTTGTATGCTCAGAATCTGAATCTAATGTACTTTTTATATGCACAGGATAGACATATTTTCTATGTGATTCTGGATTCAGGAACTAGAGTCAATGTAAAACTCTTTTCCTATTTCAGACGATGAAACCTTTATTCCCTTAGGTGCAATACCTTATTGTAAGGAATAGTCATTTTCAATACAAGTTTCAATCGATTTTCTCAAATCTGTCACTTTTATGATGATAACCACTTCCCCTCGCTGAAGGAGATAACTCCCATCATAGGGCGGTATATTGGCTGATTTCATATGACACATGGAAAACATGAATAACTCTTGGAGAATTTCGGGATAAACATCCTGAATTGGTTGTGCCTGATTGCTCTATGCCCAAGAATGACCGAAGAGATTACTTGCCATCTTTTAGCCGTATGGCGTAGAGGCTGCTTAACAACGGTTGGGTCATAAGCTGGATAGCTATGTTAGCTATGTTGGAGGCTGAATAGCCATGATTGCACAGATTCTGTCCTCCATGATAGACCTTTGAGAAATGGTGTCTGATGAATCAATACTTTTGACAACAACTCAACCTTTAGGTATGATGAAGAGCTGATGATCTTTGCTGCAATGCAATTGTTTGATGCGTACCACTGAAATGCCTTGTGATATAATAATCTCACTGCATAGGCTTTGTTCAATGGCGGTATGATCGGATATGTAATGATCCATGAATACAAGATGGTTGTTATGGCTCATTCAGCAGGCATGATTACCTCAAAGAGATGCCAATACACGGATACATCTCAAGACATAAGGGCAATAGGCTTATTATGTAGCCTTCAAAGGCAGTTAGCATTTATGCTGCATTGGTCAGCTCAGTGGCTTTGACCTATCTAGGTGTTGTACTCAGGCCGTAGCCTGCATATTGCATTGAGTAATCTTGACACCTTTAATGATCCAATCAGATGATATATATGAAATATCAAGAATGGTTGTCCTTTTTCAATGATCATCGGTGGCAGAGGCTATAGTGCTTGCACCGTGTCAATATACAATTCTAGTCTGGATATATGCTAGACCAGAGGTATACAATGTCTAGGTCTTCAAAATCAAGCTCATATGTATGTCATGGCTGATGACCTTAGAAATGTTTGATACTTATATGTGTCAACTGCATGGAGTTCTGCATGGTTTGACTGTATATAGTCAGGCTTACCAAAGCAAAAACGATGATGCAACTTAATTGTTTTATTTTATTATTTGTCTTTATTACTTATTTGGTTTTTAGTTGTATTTTTAGCTTATCATCTTCCCCCCTCAAGGAAGTGTATTGCTAGGCGGTTGTCAAGCGCCGTTTAAATACAACAGAGGTCCGACCTCTATGTGATGACGTGATAGCTTACTATGAAGCTGGATAGCAGTTCTCGGGTTGCAGCCCATTGCACCAAAGGTGCATCGCAGTCTTTGGGATGCAGCCCGAATTCACGTCATCAGCGTGGGTCATATAGTGCCCAAGCATGTGCTGTATATATACAACACTACCCTCCAGCGGCGAAGTGGTTTGCTATTACCAACATCGTATGCTGTGGGATATCAATTATGATTAGAGAGCATGGTAATATGTGTACCATGTTTGTCAATATCGGAGAGACTGTGTCTTCTTTAAAATCCTTATGACTATATGTATAATGGTGCTATACTGATGTCAACACCTTCTCTCTGAGTGATTTATTGATTTCAGATGTGATGTCGTGGCAGTCAACCTTGTCCGATTGTACCGGAGGTTGTATGAATTGTGTCCACGTCATTGGCACGAGTCATATTGTGTCCATGCATACGCGATCTCAGCGCAGGTCACAATACAGTGCCCGAGCATACGCGATTTTAGCGTAGGTCACATTGTGCCTCTGATTATTACATATGAGAATATATGTTACTCATCTTTGTGAGTCTAGACAGCATTGTGCTGATTGCAATGCTTTCTCTGGTGACTTATATATCACAGATTATACCAAGTGTGGTGATCAGTCCAGTGCAATATTTTGTCACCGGAATGTACAGGGATTGTGAATGATTGCAATCCAGCCGGAGGAATAATCTCAACAGCTATTCTGTACTAATGAATTCATCGGAGTTATACTCATTTCGACGATTCAAAACCCATGTCATTTGTAATGATGACAACTCATGTGAATATATAGGGTTTTTATCAGAATGCTTTTATGTGATGTCAATATATTATGAACAATTCACTTGCATCTCAGGACAAAGGAGTTACGCTTGGAAGGTCTTGCATGGTGGTCACCAACAGTTATCAGCTGTTATTCGGGTGCCATATTCTGCCTTCAGCACTGGGACTATATCAACCG
>LGRX02015042.1:0-17204 GCA_001247695.2 Cymbomonas tetramitiformis
CAGCTCAACCCCCCTCCTATGCGTGTGCGCACCCTCCAGCTCAACCCACCCCCTATGCGTGTGCGCACCCTCCAGCTCAACCCACCCCCTATGCGTGTGCCTCCCTTGGAGAGTTTGGTGCGAGGTGCACGAGGCGAGAGGTGCGCTTACCTTGGAGGGTAAAGAGAGACACTTCGTGAAGTGAGGTGAGAGTCTCCCTCAACGAACGGAAGGGGTAGACCTGCAACCACGTTGACCCTTGAGGCTTCAGATCTCGAGACGCGACATAAGTAGAGGAGTTGAATCTACAGACGACACCGTCCGCGGAGAAGCGAGATATCGAGCGCCTGAGACCTGGAACCCCTTACGGGCTCCTCCGAAGGGTGCCGTGAGCAAGCAGCGCCAGCAGCAGTGCGGTCACTGGAATTTATACGCCAGCTCCAGGGCAACCGGGCCAGAAAGAGCTCGGGAGAGACGTGCCAGTTCTCGCCACGAGGCAGCTTCGGGTCGTGGTGCTCCTGGGTAGGGTGCTACCTGCAGCGCAAACACAACTGCTTTTCACTGAACCGTTTCTGAAGAGTCCCGCTGCTCCCCGTTAACCGACAGAGGCAAGCGCAGGGAGGCGAGATCACCTCTGCTTTTGGAGCAGCGTGGAGAGCAGCCACCCTACGCTCGAGCTTGGTGAATGCGTCGTGACACTGTGCGAGATTTCCGACCATAAGAGATGGTCGCGGAGGGGAAGCTTTTCGCCCGGATGTGCCGGCTGTTTTGGCCCCCCCTGTCGCCGGCGCGGTTTCCTTCAGCGGCTGCCTGCTTTGCCCACGCCCGTTCTGGCATAATGAAAACTTGTCTGTGGAGATGTCGGGATCGCTCGCAGGCTTATAAGTAGAGGGTAAAAATCAGTTTCCTTGCTCGTGTCCAGTCAATTGAAAACTGGTGCTTCAACAGGCTAGCAAGTAACAAACAGGCGACAACTGGATTCAAGTGGACAACAGGCCAGCAACCAGCACCCAGGTGGACAGCAAGCCAAGCTCTTCCTATCCTCCCCAGATCCTTGGCTCTCGCTCCTATGAATCGCTCAGTCCTCTCGACTATTTTACATTGCTTGCACGCGGCGCATCCCACCCATCGAAGCCGTTGTAAGCGTCACTTGTAGGAATGCCTCCTCGACCTGCGCGGAAGCTGTCTCTTCCTCCGAGATTTCTGAAGCCTGTATTCCTCGCACTGCCGTTGCCCTCCATACCCTTCCCACGGCGAGCTCCCCCTCCACCTCGAAGTCTCTTATCAAATCGATCTTCGTGTCCCTCGCACCACCTCCCCTTGTTCGCCTCGTCTTGCCTTGACAATCCTGCAGGAAACTGCACCGATACCTCCAGGACGCAACCCATACTTCAGGGCATAATAACACTTCCAACAGCTGCTGAAACCCTACGTCTCAGAGGCATTATCCACGGCCTGCAACTAAATCTGAGGACACAGACGTTCGTTCAACCGGCCGTGATGATCGGACAGACCCGCGTTAGAACTTATGGCGGACAGAACGTCGTGACCACGTGAGTAATAGGAGGAGTTATGAGTGGCCTGGCATACCAACCTGCAGTTTATATGGGCCTAAGTGGCGGCACACAAGGTAACATAAAATTACGAAGCCTCTTGACTTTCCAGAGCGGACGTCATGCGCCGTGGGCTTTCCTGAATTTCGCCTTTGTCCTGAAAATAAGCGGCGTCCCTCCGAAACAGCAGTAAGCACACACGAAAGGAAGGGCCGCCATAAAGGAAAATACGCACGGCGACACCCTTCCTAGCAACTTCCGCGGTACTGTGAACAACGGCGGTCCCCGTGCCCACAAATGGCGTTGCTAGCGCAGGCTGGCACGAATCATCTCACAACGACTTGACAGCTTGGATTTGTCATACCTTATCGACACTGACGGCAGAACCTCAACTTCGTTTCCGCTCTGAACGTTTCAAGTTTTTTATCACATATGTTTCCAGAGTGAGATCCCGAGTTAAGCCTGAAGGTCGTCTCAAGTGGCGGTCGCATGCACAGAACAGAAATCTCACGCTGACGGCTGAACTACATCAAAATACAAATTCGTGTCTTTGAGCCCCTCTGAAACAAAATATTGTTACCAAATAAAATAAAATACTGCGCTAGAGCTGCTTTAAAATGCCCCAAAGGGGTTATTTCACCGCTTACTTGAAGCGCGGTCAAGTCCGAAGTGTTTCGAAAATTCAGGGGGCGCTCCACTATAAAGTTAATTTATATATTTTTAAGAGAAAATCGTGTGATGGTTGTATAATTTCATGACACTGCCTCTGCCCCCTGAACTTTTCATCGTAAGTAGCCCACCAACTGCCGGAACTACTGACCAAGGCAGTGCATTGAGCGAGCTGAAACGTTCTGCTTGCCGTAAACGTCACTTAGCGACTTCCAAGTAGTGTTACCACATGCGGACCAGGTGCGGTTTGTGACGAAGAAATCAAGTTGTAGTAAAGGGGTACCTTTCCTTGTGTCAGTGAGCTCTCCAGTGAAATGGGTTGCGAAGACTTTTGAACCGTCGACGTCAACAGGCACTTTACTGGTAAGTGTGACGCCCTCCGGCCACGTTATTTCCCCTGAAGCGTTGTTGTTGCTGGCAGCATCAGACTTTTGATGTTGCGGAGAGAAGCTGGCTCTGGAGCTCTCACCGGTAATTAACAAGTCTTCTGAGTCAGAGTCGGACTCGGAAGCGACAACCAAAGCAGGAATTTCTTCCTCGGGGTCCGAACACTCGATGAATATTTGGTAAAGATGCTCAGGGACGACTGGTAGCAACTCAACACTTTGAAATATTTCGTCAGTGTTCATGTTCATCAGGGTATAACTCTGATCATCTTTGACCTTAAAAACTTTACGCAGCACCTCCCCAACAACGTAAGGGTCGCCTTTTGCAAAAACAAGTGGGTCTTCACTGACAGTTTCTTCCCCGTCGTCGTTGTACACGACGTTAAAAAATTGCGACGACATTTATTTTGTTACATATTTTTCCTTGCGTAACGAATAGACAAAATAATTCAAAAGCGGCGCAGAAACTTCAAGGGTGTGAACTTTTCACAAGACAAGAACTGAACTGTCACAGGGCAGTTGACCTGTGACAAGGCAAGAGTACTGTTACACTCTACGCGTCTGTCAAATTTTATCAGTGTCTGTCACACCGCGGTAAAACGCGCACGCGAAAAAAAAAAATAATAAAGTCACGGACAGCTGTCGCGCGTAAGGCCAGCAAGTGTCACAAGTCAACAAACCCAAAAAAGGCGGCACCTTGAAGAAATACTGTAAGTTTAAGAACCTTTTTTGCGGGGCACCACTTAACTTTGAGCCGTTTGATTCTAACTTTTTAAAACTATTCAAAGAAGATGGGACCTAAGTCTAAAAAAACGGCAACTCCTAGGAGTCCAGCGCCCGAACGCAGCAGGGTCAGGCACAACTACCAAGAGATCTTCGAGACTCACTTGGTAGAATTAAAAAAAGAAGCGAAGCTCTCCGACTGCTGGTTCAGAGACAACCCTCGCGGAGACGAGAACGACGGGGAGGCCGTCAAGGAGTCCTACGCGCAGCATGGGAAACTGCGTGACGAGCCGCCCATGCTGTGGGCAAAGCTTCCCGCTGAGAGGCCGGAGCACTACGCTCACATCCCTAAAAGGTAAAGTCCTAAACTTTTCTTGGAAAAAGAGTTGTTCCCGCCTGTTTTGACATTAATGTCAAAAGTCAGAAGAAACAGCAAGATTCACTGGAAAAAGAGTTGATCCCGCCTGTTTTAACATTAATGTCAAAAGTCAGCCGATGCAGCAATATTTCCTGGGAAAACAGTTGATCTCGCCTGTTCTGACATTAATGTCAAAAGTCAGCCGATGCAGCAATATTTCCTGGAAAAACAGTTGATCCCGCCTGTTTTAACATTAATGTCAAAAGTCAGCCGATGCAGCAATATTTCCTGGAAAAACAGTTGATCCCGCCTGTTTTAACATTAATGTCAAAAGTCAGCCGATGCAGCAATATTGCGAGAAAGACAGATCCGTTGTCCGGCTAAGCTCGCTGAGCATCAAACTGATAAACACATAACTAGTGTCTGGCCGTTGTTGTTGCCATTTGTCGGCAAGCTGTTGACATTTGTCGAGAATCTCCCTCGCAGCTGCGGTGGTCGGAGCTGGCAGCTGCGGGGTGTGCGGTGTCGCAGTGTGCTGCGCACCCACATCATCAAAAATCGTTTCTAATCTACGGACGCGAGACCGCGTCATTCTATTTGCTGTGGTAACCATGATAGAGAGACAGCGGAAGGTTGAGCTAAACAAGGGTGGTGGTACAAAATTGTCACGGCGGCCAGATAACCCGTAGAAGCCTCAGCACAACAGATCGAGATTCACAGGTCGTGAGCGGAAAATGAGAGCGGCCAAAATGTACAACGCGTGGAGCGACCTCGCCAGGGCCAGTGGCGCACGATGCAAATAAACCCTCGCTGCGACGATACTGCCGTAAAAAAAAACAATCCGTCAACTGCCGATCTCCTGCGCAGCGAAGGCGAGCACAACGTGTGCCGCCATCACTGCCATGCTAAAAGGCCATACCGCGAGAACAATACACCACCGCCCAAGTGGGCGCTCAACCCCTCCTACGTCCTACTTAGCCGAACATGGCAACAGCAAGGCGCTGTGCCATCATCAGAATCACCGGAAAGCCGGTGCGGGCCATAACCTGCGAGAAAGACAGATCCGCTGTCCGGCTAAGCTCGCTGAGCATCAAACTGATAAACACATAACTAGTGTCTGGCCGAGGCTTTATGCTCTCGGAAACCCAGACAATGAAACAATGATTGTACTACTGTATTGTACTACTGTACAGTACAGTGCTAGGATGTCACGGACACGATACGGAAGCAGGGTCAGGCTAGGGGCTAGTCAGAGCCCATAATAACTAAGCCTAAACCCGAAGTCCAGCAAATATTTCCTGAAAAAACAGTTGATCCCGCCTGTTTTAACATTAATGTCAAAAGTCAGCAGAAACAGCAAGATTCCCTGGAAAAACAGTTGATCCCGCCTGTTTTAACATTAATGTCAAAAGTCAGCGATGCAGCAAGATTTCCTGGAAAAAGAGTTGATCTCGCCTGTTTTAACATTAATGTCAAAAGTCAGCCGATGCAGCAATATTTCCTGAAAAAACAGTTGATCCCGCCTGTTTTAACATTGATGTCAAAAGTCAGCCGATGCAGCAATATTTCCTGCAAAAAGAGTTGATCCCGCCTGTTCTGACATTAATGTCAAAAGTCAGCAGAAACAGCAAGATCCCCTGCAAAAAGAGTTGATCCCTCTTGTTTTAACATTAATGTCATAAGTCAGCAGAAACAGCAAGATCCCCTGGAAAAAGAGTTGATCCCGCTTGTTTTAACATTAATGTCAGAAGTCTCACAAAAGAGAGGATATATATATATGTCGTGGGTATATATATCTCTCGAGATAAGCAGTGAAACAGAATGGCAGGGGGCAGAGGTTCACTGTGTGCTAAGATGATATAAAATACTGAGCATAGTGTTTTATGAGTCGGAACGCGGTGACACAGTGACTGGTGACAACACATGTCGAGGGGTGAATGACAGGTGACCCACCGTCCCCCCCCTTACAGTGGGGGGGAAAGATTGGGCTCCCCGTGACACCACCTCACCCCGTGGGGATGAGGTGTCACCAGGCAAGCTGGCTAGCACGCAGAGACAAGGAGCCACACCGGCTCGGCTAGAATGGCAAGTCCAAGTCCAATATACACGGCAGTGCTAACTTGCAGTCGTCACGGCTAATTCTGCTGTTCAAATGGATAATCTCTTCAGTCAATCTTGCTGGAAGTTGAGCCCTGGAAGGGCGGGATCCACGGCACGGTGCGCAGCGCCGGCCAATCGTCGTCATCGTGGTCCGCAGAGTCGTCGGGCTCCGGTCCAGGGGGATCGTGATCGAGAGGCACGCGAAGGGTGAATGCCGATGCGTCAGAGCTGTCAGCCGGAGCAAACTGCGGCGAGGGAGACCCCTCAGCAAAATGCACGGCGGCCGCAGCAGCGGGAGCAGGAGGTGCGGAGGTCCATGCGGAGGTCCATGCGTCAATCGTGGGACGGGGCGGCGCAGCCGGCGCGCCCGCTGGTGCCTGCCCGGGGGCAAACGACGCCGCGCACGAGTAGGGGCACACACCACGGGTGGGGAGATGAGCGTCAGTGAGCCCCCAAAGGCGGAAGCATGTGACACACGGGTAGCCGACACCTTCCCACACGAGGTAGTAGCCGCGGCGGGGCGACGGCTTCCAATCGCCGACGGGCTTCACGACGTTGCTGCGCTGCACGGAGTTGAATGACGCGGAGGTGGGGGCGTGCTTGCCACCACCGGACCCCGTGGACGGGGAACGGAGACGAGCGAGGTGGCCCTCGCTCTGCCAGACGGTACTGAGGCGGAGCAGCAAGGCCGAGAACGTGAATGCGTGGCCGGCAGCCAGCTCACGTAGCACCACCAGATACAGTGGCGACACATGGGGGGAGCTGGCTGCCGACCTGCCAAGCACGTGGTGCAGGTCCTGCACCCTGCCGGCATCGTCGTAAGATGGGTGCAGTCGATGGTGCTTGTCCCCCAGAACACGAAACACCGCGAGCTGGGGGGCAGGGTCAGCGGTCTCGTCGAGCGTGGTAGACCGCAACTTCGTCCAGAATCGGAAGGTGTCGGGGTCAGTGGTGGCCTCGACGTGAAACCGAAGGCGCTGTAGAGCGCAGCGCCCATCACGAGGGTGGACACGGGCGGACTCCTGGAAGAGGGCCAGTGCCGTACCCTGAAGGACGCCCTTGAGGATGTTGAAGAGGAGCTCGTTGAGGGACCAGTGGTAGACGAGGTACTCGTGCTCCAAGTCAAAAAGCTTGTCGTACTCGAAGTGCGAAATGGGGGATAAAACGTGTCGAAGGTTGCTGAGCAAAATGGCGAAGTCAGCCTCAGCGTCGGAACCGTCGAGCGTGAAACCCTTTTGGGGTTTGAAGCCATGGGCGCGGAGTAACTTGACCAGTTCCTCCCCATAGCTGAAGGCGTAGTCCATGCGGTCGCTGTACTCGTGCTGCTGAGAAGCTCGGACCGGTGTAGAAACCCAGACCGAGGCGTCGCGATGGAAGTCAGCAGACGTGGCAGCGGCCGAAATGAAGCTGGGCTTGTTGATGAGGGTGTTCATACGCACCACCGGGTCAAGGCCGGCAGTGCGAGAATGCGGCGAAGGAGCCTGGTGAGAACCAGACCCCGGTGATGATGCAGGCGTGGGCGAAGCTGATGCCGCACGCGCGGAGCGGAGCACGTCCCCAAGACTGCGGCGGCTAGCTGATGCCATGGCAGGTAAGATGTAAGGCGGAGTGCTCAGCGTGATTGTGAATGAGGGCGCTGGTGCGACCCTGCCTCAGATGGTTCAATAAGGCGAAAAAGACTCCCAGCGAACGGTAACGCCGGAAAAGGAATGTGCTGCGAGACTGGTGTCGACGCGAGACAAGACGAAGCTGGTGCGGACGTCGAAGTCGTTGTACGAGAGGAGCTGGTGCGGCCTCAAGGATCCCAGTGAAGACCTCCCCAAGTGGTGGCCGATAACCTCACAAAAGAGAGGATATATATATATATGTCGTGGGTATATATATATCTCGAGATAAGCAGTGAAACAGAATGGCAGGGGGCAGAGGTTCACTGTGTGCTAAGATGATATAAAATACTGAGCATAGTGTTTTATGAGTCGGAACGCGGTGACACGGTGACTGGTGACAACACATGTCGAGGGGTGAATGACAGGTGACCCACCGTCCCCCCCCTTACAGTGGGGGGGAAAGATTGGGCTCCCCGTGAAAGTCTGAACTTGCATGGAGTTTTATTTACTGATTGTGTGCTCCTAAAGTTTTCTTTGTTGTCTTTTAATTTGTTGCAGAGATTTGTTTAAAGGCGTGCGCGCCTTTCAAAGAAGACGTGCAATGAACAGAGAAGCTGAAAGAATTAGGATCAACAGAGAAATTACTAGACGTAGGCGTAGCATTTTAGACAGGGGGTTTTAAGACTGTTAACATGTATTTTTATTGAAAATTATGTTTGCCTTTCAGCTTTAAATATGTTTGCATCGACGGCCATGGCCGTCACGCTTTTTACGAACACGCTTTCAACAATGGATGCCAACTCTGTCGTAAAGAAGTCAACGCGGGGGAAAAGATGTTTCAGACACACGATGCTACCATTTTGGACGAGCTTCTTACTCTGGATGAGATTACAACGTTGGCCGTTGCTAAGATCTCTGCGTGCAATAAGCACGATCTACGACTTCAACGCGGCATTGCCGGAGGAAAGTAAAAAGCATGACTTGGGGAAGGCTCATGGTGAAGCCATTGTGTTTGCAATGGGGGACATCACGGCAATCAACAACATCAACCACGAGGCCACGAAGAACCGTCTGAAGGTACCTTGGTCATTTTCCTGATTGAATGATTATGAACTTAACCCCGGATCACATTTGGACGTTGTTGTTTGAACAGGTGTACAAGAACATGCCGGGCTTTGTGTTGTTGGATGGAGTACGGCAGACGGAGGTCCGAGGGAACACACCGGTTGCTTCGGGGCACCTGTACACGACACTGGCACGCTCGCTGAACAAGCCAAAGCTAGACTACAGGAAGGCGGTGGTGGCCCACGCACCAGATCTTGTGGAACTTGCTGGAGTGAAAACTCTAACCAATTTCTTTTGTGGAAATGTTTTGGCCCTTTGTCGGTGACCGAGTACCAAGCCTTGGAGAAGACCATTGAGGAGAACGTCAAGGCCCATGGAGCCGCGGAGAACTGGTCAAGCAAGAAGACTTCTGATGCGGTGAAATCCATTTGTGACGAAGCCATGGAGGAGTTCCAGGAATATGCCCTTCCCTTCCAGGCCTTGCATTCTACCGGCACATTCAAGCATAACTGTCACGTTGCTGGTTGTGCCGCGTTGAAAGGACCCTGCCAGGAGCTTGGGAGACCCTGGTGGTGGGACAGAAGAGTGTGGAATTGGGGGAGTTTTTGGTGGAAAGGTACACCTCTTCTGGTGGGCAGGTGGTGATGGACCCATTCATGGGGTCCGGCAGCGCGGGGGTAGCGGCCCTACGCAAGGGACGCTGCTTCCTTGGATACGAGCAGAAACAGACGAACTTTTTGTCAGCCGTTTTCCACCTGAGCAGCGCCCTGCAAAAGATGGTGGAGGGTGACGAGGAGTATGTCCTCCGCAAGTACGAGGCGCCTTAGGACCTTCTTGCTATTTTGGGCACGTGTAAGCGGGAAGGTCCCAAAGGATGAAGAGCTGTAAGATTCAGTTTTTGCCGCAGCACGACTTAGCCAACAGCCGATGCAGAATAGAAGCCTAACGGGAAAGTCTTACGCGAGTCGAGAAGGGGCAGCTCCGCTGCGTTAGTATTGAGGTGTGAGAATAGCCTGAGGAAAGTTTTGCGCGAGTCGAGAAGGGGCAGCTCCGCTGCGTTAGTATTGAGGTGCAAAAATTGCCAAACTTGGTTTGTCGTATGTAATTATGTTGTAAGCTGGCCCACAAAAAAGGCATAATGTTGTAATTATGTTGTAAGCTGTCACATAGAAAAGTCATAACGTACTCCAACGGAATAAAATATCAAGGGAGTCTCATAAAATACTTTTTTCAAGAAACGTATACAATAAAATTCTCCAATTTTTAAGGCCGTTTTAACCAGTTGTATTCATGGGTCCTTCACAGTGGTGGCATTATTAAACCACGTATAATTTTGAAAATCTCGGGTCCTCGTAACCTCGTAACCTCGTCAGTTTTGAAAGTTGTGTAATTATGCGCGTGCATGAGTGTGGCTTTTCCTTGGACCAACTCCGTTGGCACACCGTAGCCGCAGAAGATCAATTGCACTATGTACCCACACCGGGGATCAAAGCATTCAGCCATGATTGTGTGTGTGTGTGTGAAAGAGAGTGAGCATGTGTATCACATGTATGCAAAATGGGCATGTGCACCACCAACTCATGTATAGTGAGCCTCCATTATTTTTCATATGATGTTCGCCCCCACCTAAGTAATTGCCACAAGCAGACGGACATCGCCATACATGTGTAGCAGAAAAGTAACTCTGCTACGAGGGTCATACATTGCTTGCTCAGACTTCAGCTAACACTCCAAGAGGTTGTTGACATCAACATTATCCACATCACCATGTATAACGCTCCATCTATTCTTGACGATTTGTTGCAGACATGTCTCATCAATTAGGCAATCTTAGTACTGATTATGCAGTTAGCGCTAATCGCGCGCAACGCGCAATGTTGATGTATTGATCAGTGCGTGAGCATTTACATTCTGCACATTCAACGGATTGTTTTCGATGCCATGCATGTGCAAATGCTAAATAGTATGTAAGATATGTATGCAGAGTGTTTGCTTATTCGACTACACGTGTATCTACACTACAATTGCCAAGCGTAAGCGACGTGCGAAAGCTAAGAAAACGTCCGTACTAGAAAATAAGTAATCATAGTAACTATTTGTGTCCCTGATAATCATATTGGATAGCCAAACCTTGCTCCACCATTCAATATTTGCAACTAGCTTACATCACATGTACGCCGCCACCATATATCATATCTAGCTATATAACACATTTAATATCTCACATCCCAAATCATATCGCCATACATACATAACAACCGCCCAACCGATAACTAATGAATACCTGAACGATAGGGATATATCATCATCATCCATACACCGCCACCAAGCGCAACCGACATGCGAACGCTAGGGAAAAGTTTGCACTAGAAAGTAACGTATCATTATAGTAACTAGCTATGCCGCCTTGGTAATCATATTGGACATCCAAACCTTGCTCCACCATCCTCTATTTGTAACTAACGTATACTACATGTATGCCGCCGACATAATTATATCATATCTAACCATATAACAGATATAATGTCTCACATTGCAAATCATACCGCCGTGCATAACAACCGCCCAACCCATAACTAATGAGCAATATATTGAACCGATTGAATTGTCGGATGGCCTAGTGGAGATCTCATATTTGAGATCGACCGGGCCTAGTACCTTAATCAGCAGCAGCAGCAACAGTAGCAGCTGCAAAGCTCGAATCCCAACGGGCGATACAGTCGAATGTTCCATCTCACGATCGCCAGACGCTAACGATGACAGTGCCACAACAGTCGCGTGTATGTACCACGACGCCACCCAATACGAGAGACAGGCGTGTCAGAATGACGAGTGACAGAAACGATGACAGTCACCAACCGGAAATGATGACAGTCACCAGCATGACCGAATGACACAGGTGACTGGAAGAATTGACAAAGGTGACCGACAGAAGTGACTGACTCAAATGTGACATTTGAATATCTGCACCTACAGCAGATCAGACTTGAGAGAATTGGTGGGAAACCATTTAGGATTCGATCAGTCGAACATAACTGGAGGGAATCGAGGAGGACCTCAGTTATACAGTCACATCAGCAGATCTGCGAGTATTCAAATGAGAGACTTGGAAGGTGACAGTCAGAAACATTTAAGTACTTATGACAGATCCCAGCTGATTAGTTGTTGCAGTCAGCAAATGACTGAACACATGAAGTGGCATGGTAAGGACGAGTTGCCTTAAGTCGAGAGCTGTGCAAGCTCTCGGGGTTGAGTTTAAATTTGTCGTACACTGCAGCCACCTCTGTGGCTGTTAGGCAACTTGACCAAAACTCCATAAGAGTAATTAAAAAGATCCGTATCCGATATTATCCATGTACTGTATGTACATCCTATGATCATGGCATCATATTACCTGTAAGTGCTTATTTGCTTACATACCTGTGAGACTGGTTCAGTCCTCACAACCGAACACTTACCCTCAATCGCAGCTTGTGTCATTGGGACAAGCGGACGGGCATATGCAGCACACCACCTTCCCTTCCAAAACGTATCGGGATCCGCGACGTCAGGGACCTTCGCATCCTCAGGGATGTCGTCATCCCCAAGCATCAACTGCGTCACGAAACCTGCTGCCTGCGGGTAGTATTCATTCACGAAACCTGTAGCGAAACGTGGGTTCTCGCTCACCACAAACCGCAGGAACTCTTCCATCACAAACTCGAAGACATCCCCCCAAGGATACATGGCCATCGTCTTCAACATGGACTTAATCTGTTCCCTTTCCTCGTCAGTTCGCAGCAACATGTGTAGGGTTGCACCCTTCCTTGTCAGGTTGCAAACCACAAGATGCATAAAACGGTTCAACCAAGTCCAGCCTGTGGTAGAACTCAATGTGCCCGCAGCGTTCCCAATCGCATCTGCGCTATCACTTTCACCGAAGTTAAGCTTCCCTTCAAAGTGAAAAGGGTCCCCCATCGGAAACTCCTTAACCGCGTACTCCAAGAGCACTTCCAAGATCCAGGTGTAAAACTGCTCACTCTCTGACGACACAATGCACATGGCTTCGAGCTGAAACGTGCTACTAGCATCCACGGTGCCAACAGGCTCGACAGGATACCCATTCCAGTTCACCTTGTCTTTCCCATCAAGGGATAGGAAGCCTCCATGAATCATGGAGCGACTGCGTGCAAAGTTACGCAGGAACTCGCGACACGTGAAGATGATTGATATCTTTTCCGTGTCCTCTTCCACCACAGGACAGGCAGGCCGAGATTCAGTCGCTGGAGCACTAATGGAAAAGATAGACGCGTCGTCGAAATCGTCGGAACTCTTCACCTCAGAATCCTTCAGGGTCTCCACTATCTCAATCAAACCGCCATACGTGTTGCGCTGGCCCTCACGCAACAACGTGGCCTTGTTGTTCGCCACGTATGTGCGCAATTGAGCCAAGGAGGGCTCGACAACCGTTCCAGATAGGAGACCTGTGCTGCGTAACATGCCCACAATGTCTTTCGCTGCTGTGGTACCCAGGGACACGTGCTCTTTCAGCTTTGGGATGAGAAGTGGATGAGGGCCACGTCCATTATGCTTCTCTGGATATGGTTGTGCTCGCCAACCTGCACAGCAAATGCATTTCTCTCGGTGTCATGAACTATGCAAACTACGTATACAGAAACGTTCAACAATATACGTAATTCATATTGACATCTGAAATTACTTACCTTTTTCGTCACATGTTGCGCGTTGCGAGTTTCCACGCGTAACTTCACACAATAACCTTGCATGCCGCAGCGCTTCTCACTGTAGGAAAACGTTTTGGCAACGTACTTCCTTCCCGCTATCCATTTTCCACAACCATCAGTCGCGCACAGTTGTGAAAGAAACGCTGCGTTTTCCAGATCGGTGGAGTGCCTCCCAATCTCTCTCCACTGAAGCGCGTTTTTTCGGCTATTCCCACCAACGCTTTCCGATAGATCAACCTGTTCGTCCTCGGCATGACCGTCGACGTTTGCCCCGCCTCCTCCTGAAGAAACCGCATCACAAAACACGAACTCCTGTGCAAACAACTGCTCCTCCTCGGTCGGCGAAGTCCCCTCACGCCCAATATTCTCCGAGTCTGTGACAGCAGGTCCATTCGTCATCTCCGTGTCCGGGTTTGTGAGTATGAGCGTCTCCAGTTGAGTTCCAGTTTCAGGTCCGCGACAACCCTGCGCTGCCTCGTCACCACGGGCACGACGAGCGCTCCGATAACGCTGCCGCCCACCCCTACTCCTGCTCCTGGTAGACCCATGTCCAGGTTCGGGAAGTTTCTCACCAAACGCAACAGTTGCACTACGGGTTCTTCGGTAAATGAACTGAACCATGCCTAGGCAGCTAGATAGGTACGACGGCTAGAGTCTGTAGTCGGAAACTGATTTTCGAAGGCAACCGTGGGTGACAACGAGCGCAATTCCCGCGCTTCATTGTTCCAGGAACAATTAACTTCCGATGCGCCCGTGTCATGCATGGATCGTACCGGAGATCCGCGCATGCATCGAGGTGTCATGATTTGCACCGGGAATAATCAAAATTTGGTACCAGAATAATCAAAACCTATTTTTTAAGGCTACTTTCTGACATTCAGTAATGAATTAAGTCACGACACCTGAAACGTGATGCCTCGCGCGTTGCGTCGGTCATAGCCATCGGGGGTTGTCACTAGCACTGGGTCTATCAATGGGGAACGAAGCGAAATATCAACGGGGAACTTTTTTCATCGAAGGTGGGAATCTGGCGGGTCCTGAGCTCGTGATGCCGCTCGTATCGTTGATGAGAGGGTCACGACTCTGCGACCGCGTCAACGGGGAAAGCGGAACAGCAATGGGGAACTGTTTTCGTCAAGGTGGGAATCTGGCCGGTCGTGAGCTCGTGCGAAAATCCACTACCCTCAACTCGTTATGTTCCGTCCACTTGCGTTTTTTTAGGATAATAACATTACGTAATAGAAATAATATACTGATGAAGCGAAAAGTGTGGTCGCGATATAGAGAGCAATGACGGAGAGAAAGGCTGTTGCCAAGAATGTAATCGACTTTCGAGACTCAATAGTCGAAAAGGAGTCCATTTCATTTGGCTGTCCAAGTAAATTGACCTTTATTGAAGGCAAGAATATTCTGTGCGACATTGCGCCCGTGGGACATACGTGGCAGGAGATTCGGGACACGTTCCTTTGGACCGAGAGCGAGTACCCAGGAAGATTGCATCTCCCATTTGGCGTGATACAAATGTGAGATTCACTTCCGGTGGACGGTTATCCGTTTGAATGCGCCCGAGAGAGGCAATGTTTTTACTCAACCGAAAGCGATTGGAACGTAAATGTTACGTGTTCCACCTTTTCCGCGTCACAGATTTAAATCGGAGCGTATCCGGCTTGAACGCATCTTTCCAACGATACTCCACATGCACGCTCGGAGGGTGCGGGACTTATAATAATAAAATTGATATATCTAATTGTCGCGTTTTTATCCCGCTACCAGTGTCGTTAGTCACTCCCTAAGCTAAATGATGATCTGACGTTTTTATCTGACCCTTTCAAACGTACCCGAAGGCGCCCGAGGAATATAACATTTCCGCCTAAGCGCCTGGGATTTAGCAAAAGGGAAGTGCACGAACTACTGAAAAATTCACAGAACCTGGAAACCGGATATAAATTTAGCCTAACAGACTGTACAGGCGCAGAGTGAATCAGGAACTGGACTAAGGAAAGGAAGTACACAAAGAGTCATGGGGACTATGATCCCCACATCCCGAATAAGGCGGTCTCCTTTTCTTATTCTTCTCTGGTATGTAAGGATGCTACAATACGGTTATCTTTATTTCCTAGTCCTGCGCGTCGTCAACCAGCTAGGAGAGGTTGAGCCTAGCCTTAATTTGCGATTATTCATGTGTAGCCGGGATGTGCATTTCTTGTTCATTATTCACACTAACATTCTACGCATCGCTCAAGTTCAATAGATCAATCATCCTTGGATTGTGCTGTACAATATTGGGGTTTTTTGCTATCGATATCATGGCAATGAACTGTCGACTGATGGTGAGTAGTCTTAGGAAGATTGGACCATTGCACCAGATACCAAATAATCCATTTTGGCAGCAGTTGCACACATCTTGCACTGCTGGTTGTTATCATGCGGATACTGACGCATCTGCATGCCGGTGGGTGGATACGAGTCGATAATTCTAAGCGCTACCAGACCTTTCATTTCCTTTAAGAGCTCCTCATTTTTCGGCACCGCGGAATCGTCGCCACGTACAGTACACGATTATGGCCTTCGCGTGTCACAGGAATTTGATGTTCTCCCGGAAGAGCGTTGAGCACTCATCTATCTTTTCAGGCAATCGTACGATACACATGCGTTTTCAGGTTTCTGAAGTCTTGACCACATTGATATCCCCCAAGAATGTGGCTGTAAGATCTATCTTGTCACCCTTCTCGATGTTGTAGAGGTAGTCAAACGAGGCTTTATGCCGCTCTTCCGTGATGTTCAGAGCCTCAGTCAAATTCGCATACCCTGTCATCACAGCAAGGCCCTTCAAGAGCGCTCTTCAAACCGTCCGACATGCTTAGCTGCCACAACTGTTTCTGCAAACAACAGCACCTGAAAGCACCGGCGATGGCAAAGTAGGCAACAGCAGAAACCTGAGACAGGCAGTGGCACATGCAGTGGCACATGCAGCGGCACAGGCACATGCGGTGGCACATGCAGCGGCACGGCACAGGCAGTGGCACAGGCAGTGCCACATGCAGTGTTGTGCGCCACTTCGCTGCGGCCCTCTGATCTTGTGGTGAGAGAGCAAGCGCTCCGTTAAATGTTTCTACTACACCATCCTTGCATTTCTGGTGGTGAGCAATCCATGGTCACAGGCTTTGCGGGGGCATATTCTGTCCAGGTGGCGATGGAGGGCGTCCGCTATCGCACCTTCGGCGCGCGCAGTCTCCATCACTATAACAGATTCAGCCTCGGCCTCCAGAACCTGCAAATGTCCCCCCAAACCCATCATGCACACGGAGGGCCCTGGGAGGGTCTCAAAGCAGCTCGTGCAGAGTTATGCCGAGGGTCGCTACAGAGGCCCATGCCTGACTGCCGCAAGCTTCCTCATCGTCAATGGCAGCGGGAAGTGAAGTGGTTGGCCGAGCTCAAGGTGCTGCTTCCGCTTGGTGGCAGAGGCGGCTCTACAGAGGGGCGAGCTCAAGGTTCACTTTCTGCTGGTGGGCTAGACAAACTGCGCGCGGGGGTACTTACCACGAGATCTGCATAGCTCCTGGCAATCTCCACTGCCTTCACCGACTCCAGCTGAATGCCGTTCACCTGCAGAGACGCAGCGTGCGACATCGATCAAAGCCGCGCTTCAGTTGTGGCGTCATAGCCAGCGCGGGCTCCAGCTGTCCTTTGTGACACCCTCAAGAATGCAACGGGCGTATGGGAGACACCCCTCCTCCCATGCTGTGTAGATCTCCCTGCTGTTGTGGCCAGGCTGCATCAACAAGTATGGGGCTGTACCTCCGATTCCGTGTATTCCCGCTCCAGTTGGGCCTCCTGGGAATCCACCCCTCCCTCCGCGTTTCCTCTAAACCTCGCAACTCCGCCCACTCTTTCTCGGTGGCCACACACTCCAGGGGGGGCTTCTTTTGCCACGTGGCCAGACGGGGGCGATGGAGGACGGCTGTCAGGATCAGCCTGCTCTGGAGGACGGCTCACAGGATCAGCCTGCTCTGGAGGACGGCTCTCAGGATCAGCCTGCT
>LGRX02015047.1:0-16633 GCA_001247695.2 Cymbomonas tetramitiformis
CTCCGTCCGCCAGCCGCCGCCCGCCAGTTCTCGCGCCTGCCGCATGCTGCCCCGCCGTGTCAAGCTCATCCACGCCTCCGTCCGCCGGCCGCCGCTCACCCGTTCTCGCGCCTGCCGCATGCCGCTCCGCCGTGTTCAGCTCGTCCACGCCTCCGCCCGCCGGCCGCTGCTCATCCACGCTGGGGCCACTCGCCTGCCCCTTCGTCACGTTCAGCTCGTCCACGTCCCTGCCCGCCGCACGGCGCTCACCTGTGTCACCGCCCAACATCCGCTGCACGTCCACACCCCGCTCGTCCTCGCCCGCACCCAGCACATCCCCGCTGGGAGGAGTCCTCCGTCTCTTTCCCGTCGTCCGCTCCTGCCCTGGGCCCGTCACACCCGCACGCCCGGCGGCTGGCTGCCCAGGCGGAGGGCTGTCGTCAGCTGCAGACATCGGCGTGCCTACTGTGCCACTGCTTACCGCATGCCGTTCAGCATGGCTCCCCGTCTCGGCCACGTCCGGCTCGCTCCTGTCCGCATTGATCTGCCGCCACGTGCCCGCTCTCTCCTGCTGCGCCACCGCCGGCGCGCCCGCCAGCTCCGCGTCCTCATCGACCGCCCGTGGCGGTTGGAGCCTCCGACGACCCGAGCAGGTCCCCGCAAGGCAGTGGTACCACAGCTCGCCCGCTGCGCTGACCCGCACACAGAAGTTGTTGCTGCGGTGGGTCTCCCCTGCCCGGACGGCGCACGCTCGCCCATCAGGCCCGTTCACAAAGTACACTGAAACTCCGCCCTCCGCCAGCGCCAACTGCTTAGGTAGGGCCATGTTTACGCCATACTTATGATGGTACAGCAGGTTACGTACGTGGGCAAAAGCGGTTTGCAGGCACAATAGGCGATGACATCCCGCGCACAGAGATTGACGCAAGGTGGGATTCCGGAGGAGAGACGGAGGGTCAATCCCGCGAAAAGAGCCACTGTTGCATATCGCTTGGCAAATTCTCCGGGTGAGGGCGATGGGTTGACGACGCCGCCGCGTGCGGACGATGCCTTCAAGAGGCAACGTGTCCTCGAATGGGATGCCAATCCCACGAATGGGTTTATAGATTTAGTTGAGGAACTCTTTTGGGATGGAATCATTTCTGACGGAAGAATACGACAATCATCCGGCACGCGCCACCTTCACTGACATTGAACGCGACGGCATGACCGGGTAGGGCCCTACCTGCCTTGCTCTCGGGACGAACCCGGGGCGGGCATTGCCCTACCTGCAATGGGAAGGGGCCAGGTATGGCCGTGTTTTGACGTGTTCGCTGTAGGTCGGACCGAAAAGCACGGAAATTCCTGCCACATGCGACCTTGTGCGCCGGAGGCCCTGGCCAAATTTTTGCTTTCCCTACCTCGCCTGTGTGATGTTAAACTTTCATTGTGGTTCGTCGACTAAGGGGTGCTGCGGCACGATTACGGTACGGGTAGGGCCCTACCTGCCTTGCTCTCGGGACGAACCCGGGGCGAGCATTGCCCTACCTGCAATGGGAAGGGGTCAGGTATGGCCATGTTTGGCCGTGTTCGCTGTAGGTCGGACCGAAAAGCACGGAAATTCCTGCTACATGCGACCTTGTGCGCCGGAGGCCCTGGCCAAATTTTTGCTTTCCCTACCTCGCCTGTGTGATGTTAAACTTTCATTGTGGTTCGTCGACTAAGGGGTGCTGCGGCACGATTACGGTACGGGTAGGGCCCTACCTGCCTTGCCCTCGGGACGAACCCGGGGCGAGCATTGCCCTACCTGCAATGGGAAGGGGTCAGGTATGGCCATGTTTGGCCGTGTTCGCTGTAGGTCGGACCCCCATGCCGAAGACATTGCAGCCACAGCTATTACTTCGCCCCCATGTACCCATACACCCAACTCCGAAGCCAACTCCGACCGCCGCGACATGGACTCAGACGACTCCATGCTGCCAGGTCAGCGGTCAAACAAGGACTCGGACGACTCCTCGTTGCCAGGCTTGCTTTCAAGCACTGCCTCCGACAACTCCTCCTTGCCAAGCCAGCGCTCAGACACGGACTCGGACGACTCATCGTTGCCAGACCTGCATTCAGGCAGTGACTCGGACGATTCCTCGTTGGCAAGCCAACTTTCGGATCCAAGGTGACATTCCGTAAGCTTGATTGCGTGCTGCATTATGCAAGGACATGTTTATACATAATGACAAGGGTACGTAGGGCCTTATCTACCATGTGTCTATACTCAAGTACTGATCAAGCATGGCCATGTGTATACATTAACAAGGGTAAATAGGGCCCTACCTATCATGTATCTATGCTCAAGTCCTGATCAGACATGTCCATTGCTGAAACGATGTGGGCATGGCCCTACTAACACATTTCTGATTCTTTTGCAACAGGCAACGCAATGTCACCATCCATTCCTTCATGCCCCATTCACGCGAAGAGAAGAAAACGGTGTGCACGCCGCAAGAGTTTTTCGACATGGTGGCAAATGCGAAGGGCCACCGTTCGAGAATATGGGAGTGCATCGCCGATACACTCTACCTAGAGGACCATCCGGCGAACATCGAGTATGCCGGCCACCGTTGGGCATTGGAACCTCCCGTCCACCGAAATCTTGCCATGATCAAAGACGCGATTTTGAAAGTGGTGAGGGACGACGACATTTGTATGGCTCCGCCGGACGAGTTGAATTTGACCAAGTCCGAGCAACCCACTTTGGCACGGAATCCGTGTCTACGTAGCAATTGTAGCAGTGGTCCGTATTTTGTGTATTTTTCCAGGAGCTTGGGTCCCCATTTTTCGTCGTCGGTGTGGGCCACCTCAATGAGGTGTAGGTTCTTGACTCTTGCTGGTGCTTCCTGTTGTGTGCATTCCCACCCGTCCTCCAGGTCTTCCAGGCCCTCTATCATGACTATGTCTACAAAGCTCGGTATGGTGTCGGGCCCATCGTTTCTGCCTGGGTTGTCCTTCCCGTCGTGTCTGCATTGCCCTCTGGTGAGTATGTAATTCGGGAGTACCCTTGGCTTAATCCCTGGGTCCCTCTTTTTTCCGGTGTAGGCGAGGACTTTGCATCCTCCTTTCCTATGGTGGTCAAGTATGTGTTTTAGTTCGTCTGCGTGGGCGTCCGCCCTATCCGAGAACATTCCTCGCATTTGTGGGTTGTTGCATCCTCCTAGGGCGTGCCCTACTCTCATGAGGAAGCCCTTCGCGTAATCCACCCCCTTGTGTCCACATCCCTCCAGGGTGCACTTTCCGCTTCCTCCGGCTGAGTTTTTCGCCGTCTCATAGTCTTGTGCTGGCAGTATTCTCAGTCTACATTTGAGTATTGTTTTTCGTGCCGCAAAGGAGGCTCTCTTCCAGAAGCCGTTCGCTATTTTGTGGAGTGGCCTGTCTCCCTTGAGGTGTTTCATTGTTTCGTTTAGCCAGCTTTCGGTGGCCTTGCCTTTCTGGTCCGGGGGGGCGCTCCTCCTTTTCGTTCTGTTGTGTATCATGTCGTGCTGTTGCTGTTTCCATCTTGTCCTGGGCATTGGGTCCTCCATCATCGCATGGAGTCTGGACTCCTTCGCAACTCGGTCATGGTGAGCTTGCTTTTCGTTTGCCGGCTCCCCTTGAGGTGCTTCCTGTTGTTCAATGAGCTCGTTGAGCATCCCAAAAAGTTTCTCGTCATTGTGTTCCTCTTGGGTTATCTCAAGCCTCTCCACTAGCTCGTTGAGTTCTTCATATATGTCTTCCCCACCAGTGGGTTGAGGTGGTGTCCCTGCGGGTTCAGGGTCGTTTCCTCGGGCTGAGTCCGTTCCGCTCCCCGCCTTCCGGCGTTCTTGTTGCTCATGCATTTCTTGCCAAAGAAGCATTTCCTCTTCATCCCTTTGTTCCATCATGGCTCTTATTTGCCTGCCCTCCTCGTCTCGGGTCCGGTCAGCTTGTTGCTGTTGGTTGGGTATTGGGTCCCGTATTGTCACTTGTTCCTCTTCGGTTTGTTGCGCTTGGTCGTGGTGCGCTTCCCACCTGAAAATGTGTTCCTTTTTCAGTTGGTGGGTCCAGGTTGTGGGTTCCCCTTGGAGCTCGGTAGTTTTTGCTGAGAGTCTGCTGTTGCCTTGGGCTTGCCTTTTACGGAGTAATGCGGTTACGTATTTTTGCACCGCGAGCTTCCCTTTCAGCTCCCTGCTGTCCGAGTCCCCGTCCGGTACCATGGGCTTGACTTTTATTGTTTCGTAATTATCCCACGCTTCCGTAAGGGTCCCTGTAGTGCAGGCCTGCTTGGCTGCTTCGTCGGCTTTTTCGTTTCCCGCAATTCCTGTGTGGGCCTTGACTTTTAGTATTGAAACAGTGTGCCCCGCTGCTACCAGTGCCTCAATGTTGACCAATATGGCATATAGGAGGTCCCTTTGCCGGTGGTGTTCCATGCTGTGGGGTTTCGTTCTCATACTCTCCAGTTGTCTAATAGAGTTGGCACTATCTGTGCAAATGGTGAGTCCTTGGCCACTTGCCGGAGGCGGGAGCGTCACTGCTTTTTGTATGGCAAGAAGCTCAGCTCTATTCACCTCTTGGTCCTCCCCCTCCCACCGAATCATGTGGGCCTCCCCATCCCCGGACCTGGGGTCCCATACCGCGGCACCCGAGGCCCACTCTTTGCCCCCTTCTTCAGTTTCGATTTCTCTTTTGCTCCCGTCTGTGTATAGGTACGAGGTTGCCTCGTGTGCCCTTCGAGGGGGGGGGTACGTCAGTTGGGCTAGGGTGTCACTCGGGGCTTGGTTCCTGGGGTCCTCTGTTCGGTCCCTCGTCAGTTCCCATCTCCTTCCTTGGGCTCCCGGTTCGTGTTCGGGCCAGAAGTCAGTGGGGTACCTGACAATTTTTGACCTTGCTACCTTATCCCATATCGTTTGAGCGTCAGCCTGCCTTGTAAGCCTGGTGTGTAGAGTGTTGGCTTCCACGACCTGTTGCACGGTGGGGGGGTGTATGTCCCATTTGCCTCCCCTGCTTCCGGGGAGGTGTTCCCACTTGGCTGGTCCTTCTTCCACGTGGAGGTGGCTGTCCTCCCACCAGGTTTCTACTGTTGCCTGCACGTTGTAGCACTGGGGGCAGAGGTCGTTCCGTAGGTGTGGTCCTGCGTTACACATTCTTCCCATTGCATTTGTCATGTCTTTCGTCTTGACTTCCGGGAGTTCGTACCTCTGCCACGGTCTTGTGTCCACCACACAGTCCACTCTGGGGTTGCGTACTTCCTGGTGCGGTTCGTTTGCGTCGTGCAAGTTCGCCTCCCTCATTGGTTGTCTGACTGCTGTGGTCGTGCGGACCTTGCTTTGCGGGCAGGTTGTGAGTGCTCTGCTTATGTAATCCGCAGCAGCGTCTGGGTCTCCGCAGTGTGCCTGCCACCCCGCTTTGTTGGCAACAATTAGTACCCTGAGGTTCCAGTTGCACTGTTTCGCCTGTTGGTGGGTGGCACCCATCCAGTGGTCTGGGGGCAGAAATGTGAATTTGCCTTGCGGTATTTCAAACAGTTCGTGCACAAGGTGCCCTGCATGCGAGTTGTACAGTTTCCTGTATGGGGTCTTCTCGTATGTCGGGTACACCCCGACCCCGAACACTGGGTCTTGGGTGGTGGTGGCCGCAATGGCAAAGTCCAGTGCCTTTTTGAGGTCCTGTGGTGTGTATTCCGGGTTGAACTGGTAGGCCCCGAGCTTCATCCAGTTCGTTGTCCAGGCTGAGCCTCTAGCTCCGAACACTTTGTCTCTGTCATACTTGGCATAATAGGTCGTGGTGTTGTGGTGAACATTGAGGGGTGAGGCAAATAGTTCAGTGGTAATTCCGAATGCCTGTTGTAGTGCCCGTTGCATCTGTGCAGGGAATGTCCAGTGGTTTTGTAGGTTCTTTTTTCGTTCCTCCTTTTCTTCTTTGCTTGAGTATCTAATGAGGAGGTGCCCTATTTCCTCCTCGAACGTGGAGACCTGAATCTTATGGTCTTCCCACATTTCGGTGCGTAGTGTGCGTTAGTGTGGGGTTTGGTGGTCTGTGGTACCCATTGCCTGAATGTACCTTTCCTGTAATCTGAGGAGCTTTTCTTTCGTGAGAGTGCCTATGTATTTTCCATTTCTGTGGTAACTGTGGGCTAGTTCCCCTTCCAGCCGTAGTTGGCAGTGGTGCTCCCTATCGTCCACAATGTCCTGCTCCGGGTTGGTTTCCGTCGGGTCTAGGGTAAGGTTTCCCGCATGTAGTGAGGGCCAGGCTTCCCCCAGGTGCGGTCTTCCAGCCAGTATTTCTCTGAGGCCTGTGGGGTGGGTCACCTGGGAGCCCCTTGTACGTAGCCTTCTTTTCAGGGTTGGGAAGGTGGTCGCACTCTGGCCTCTTTTCTTGGCAAGTTTTAGGTAGTCAGTTATGGTTTCCCTCGTGCTCCATGAGTAGGAGTCATTCCCCTCCGGGTGCCAGCACTGGGTTCTATATTGCGTCACCAGGGAGTGGGGGTCAGTTGGGTCAACGAGTAGGGTCCTCATTGCCACAATCTCTTTCGGCTTGTCTATCGTTTGGCCCTTTTCAAAGCCTATTTCAATTTTCTCGACCATGGGGTCTATTTCGTCTATCCACCTAGTTTGTGGGCATGTGTGGAGGTCTTGTGGTTCCTCCCCCTCCCACTCCTGTTCCGGACTGGTAATCTCCGTCTCGTTTATCTTTGTAAGTGGGTGCAGGGAGAGCTGCCTGCGAATCTCCTCTCTGGGGACCATTCTCGCCTCCCATTCCGTCATTTTGGCCTGCAACTCTTCCGGGCTGAGGCGAGGGAGGTTGGTTTTCATCGTGTGGGGGTCCAGTGGTCCCTCCGAGGGCATGCTCCTGTACTGTTGCTTGAGGCGCCGGTTGTTGTGGCTGTCGTAGAAGTCCCCCGGCTTCGCTATGTCCCTAGTCTGGGCCTCGCACAAGTACGGGTACAGGTGTGCCAGGCCTTTTGCTATGGCACAGCGGTCGGCTTTGAGGGCTGCATCTGTGCATTGCTCTCTGACGTTCGTTTGGCTAATCGCGTGTTGGCCATCTCGAGTGGTAAGGAGCACTAGGTCCGGGAAGTGCGCGAACAGTTTGAGGCACGTCGTGAAATTTATTGCGGTCGGTGTGTCCTTGGGTACTGTGAGTCTGGCTGTTTGGTCTGTGCATACCGCCTGCCATCCCGGGGGTGCTGGCAGGTCCCCATCCATTATTTTGCCTGCTATTGTTTTTCTAGTGGTTCCTTCCATCTCTTTGTCAGACTTTCTTCTGGTCGCCCCCTGTAGTTGTTCCATTATCTTCGGTATTGGGGTTTGTAGCTGTTCGAGCATCCCCTCCGTTCCCTGGGGCGTAATATTGTACATTAGCAGGGCATTGAGTTTCCTCAGTGTGTTGTGTTTTGTTTGGTGCCCCCCCCCCAGAGTTTGTCTAGGTCTGTGCAGTTCCTGCGCGTTGTGCAGTGGTACTCCACTAGTCCTCTGGTGGACCTGCTGACGTGGGACATCCTGAGCCGTGACCTCAGGTTTATTTGTCTCCACGCCGGGCCCCGTACAGCTCCTCTGTCTTCTTCACTGTGCATGGCCTCTAGCAGTCCGCTCCAAATCGACTGGGCGTAGACCGCCTGGAGTGGCACCATGCCCAGGCCGTATTGTTCCTTTTCCTGCGTGGTGAAAATGTTTGGTGTTCCGTTGCGGGGTAGGCCCTGTATGTTCTTTATGGCCCCGCCTATTATTTTGTCGAAGTCATCTATTTCTCCCGCTGTATAGAGTCCCAGGTGCAGTCCATACCTGAACTTCCCCAGTATCGCAGAGTGGAGAGAGTATTCTTTTTGGTCCGGCGATAGCGGGGAGCGCAGTAGGGCTTGTATTCTGTGGTTCATTTCTTCCTTGGCTGCTTCTTTCTCCCTGTCCCACCTGCCGGTGAATGCCAGCAGTACACCCAGGTATTTGTATGTGTCTTCCGGCTTGAGTATTTTGAAGTGGCTTAGTTTGCCGTCCACCCCCGGCATTTTGAGGTCCTTTTGGAGTTGCTCGGGTATGGAAACCCCATTTTTTATACCGGTTATGGCTGACTTGGTGAGGTTAATTTTGAGTTCGCTCCACTGTGAGAATGCCTGTAGTTTGTGCAGCTGGGCTCTCATGTGGAAAATCGTGGGGCATAGTATGAGCAGGTCATCGACGAATGCTCCTGCTGTTGTTCTGAGAGGCCCCAGTCTTTCCTGTTCCGCTGCGTACTTGTGTTGGTATCCATGGTCCCCCACCTCTAGCCATCTTAATAGCGGCTCCTGGTATATTATGAAGAGGAGGGGGCTCATGCTGTCCCCCTGGAGGAGTCCTCTCTGCACCTGTACCGTTTTGTAGGAGGTTTCCCCACCTACCCTGGTGTGCATGGACATGGTGTCGTGGCTTTGTGTGCCCAGGACATCTCGCACCACTTGTGTGAGTTCGTCGGGTATTCCAAGGTATTGCATCGTGTGTAGCAGTTTGCTGTGGTCCACCGAGCCGTACGCATTTTCGAAGTCCACGTACAGACCATGTAGTTCCCGTCCTGAGACATTCGCGTCCTCTATCGCATTGGTTACCCTGGTGGATTGGAGACTGCAAGAGGGATGGAATTGCATCGCGCCCGCTAAGAGACCCTATAAGATGTCCATAGTGGAGCTGACTCAACTGCGAGAACGCCTGGATGAACTCCTGAACAAGGGCTACATCAGGCCTTCCTCAAGTCCGTTCGCTGCACCAGTGCTGATGGTTCCCAAGCCTGGGAAACCTGAAGTACTCAGAATGGTCTGCGACTTCCGAGCCATCAACAGCCTGACCGTCAAGGACAAATACCCACTTCCCGACATTCAGCAGTTGTTCGACTCCATGCATGGGGCCAAGTACTTCTCCTCCTTCGATGCAGTCGATGGGTTCTGGCAGATGGCTATGGCGTCTGAGGATGTGGAAAAGACGGCGTTCACTTCTCCCTATGGCTCGTATGAATGGTTGGTGATGCCCATGGGGTTGACCAACAGTCCTTCCTGCTATCAGAGACGCATGCAGCGCGCACTGGGACATCTTCCTTTTGTAAGAATATTCCTGGACGATTGCATCCTCTTCAGCAACATCTTGGAGGAGCATCTTTCCCATTTCCCGCAATTCCTCGAAGTCTGTGAGAACCAGGGTATCTACCTCAAGGAGTCTAAGTGTCAACTATTCCCTACAAATTTAGGAATCGTAGGTAGGGCCATGTTTGCCTTGTATCTACCTTGTGTCTGGATGGCCAAAAACCACGACCAGACATGGCCATGTTTAGTCAGTTTTTCAGCGGCGCAACACAACCCAAGTAAGGCCATGTTTGGTCGTGGTTTTTGGCCTTACTTACCCCTTACTTACCTTGTACCTACCCAATGTCTAACGCACCATACGTACGCACGTGAATGCATGAATCACTTAGACATTGGGTAGATACAAGGTAAGTATGGCCATGTTTATACATAAACAAGGTAAGTAGGGCCCTACCTATCATGTATCTGTACTCAAGTACAAGGTAAGTATGGCCATGTTTATACATAAACAAGGGTAAGTAGGGCCCTACCTATCATGTATCTATATCCAAGTACAAGGTAAGTATGGCCATGTTTATACATAAACAAGGGTAAGTTTGGCCTTACCTATCATGTGTTTATTCTCAAGTAATGATCAAACATGGCCATGTTTATACATAAACAAGGGTAAGTATGGCCTTACCTATCATGTGTTTATTCTCAAGTACTGATCAAACATGGCCATGTATATATCTACCGCATATCGAATACGATGTAAACATGGCCATATCTACCTAGATATTCGGTCTTTCAACGAATAACAAACACATATTAATGATATGCTTTAACACACACATATTGGATATGCTATGTATGCGTTGCATACTAAGTTTCAATATGTTGCATGCACAACATATTGAAACTTAGTATGCATACCGCAAGTTGGGATGCACTATACTTCCTAGTTGATGCTTTCGTGCTTTGAAAAGTATGCATGTGATATGTGAAAATGCGACAAGGCAATAGCAATTACTATTCGAAACTATTTTTTACTCGCTACGTAACTACATGCTCAATACGATAGGACACGCGAATGCAAACAAGCATGGGTTCTAACGCACAAATGAATACATTATGCAATACAGTTAATACAAACCAATATCGCGTAAGTACTATATTTTCTAATCTACTCCCTAAATATTCACTACATTACTATTTCAAATCCTACTTGAAAACTATTTCGTAAAATACAAACAATAAGCCTATCTACAATCTACAACGCGAGTGTTGGCGTCGTTGATGAGCACGTGCCTTGCTCCTCATAAATTTTCAGCCATCCTATATCAAAGGACAAGGAACCAATCGTTAGTAAATCTGGAGAAAAAAAAACAAGCACGCAAACGAAAACAATTCAAAGACAAGGGGTCAAAGGAGAATAGAAGTCGAAGGCGATGGAGTCGTTCGTGGGTTGAATCGCGTTTTCGCCGGTCCAACTCACGAGTCAATCTGAAAAATAGCGCCAACGAAAAAGAGGTTAGTAACGAGGGAAAAAAGGGGAAAAAAATAAGAAGAAAGTTAAGGAGAGTGAAAGTTTAGAGGGGGTGAGTTGGATTCGAGCCAACCAAATGTAGTCCAAAGGACTAGCGGGAAAAATCTCCCGTTCACCCCATGTAAACGTTAAATACGCGCAGATCTAACTACATCTGCGCGTAAAAAACACTACGGCACTAGTACTTGCACGCAGGAGAAAATATGAAAAAGCAAGAATGAATTCAGAAGCAACGCATGGAAACAAAAGCAAAAGCGCAAGCAGAATTTTGTACAGTGCAGACAGGCACTGCACTGTACAGATGGTCAACGAGAAGAGGAGGAATTTCGAACTTCAACGTTTACAAGTACCGTGACTGACAACTCGAACTGTGCACTGTACAAGTATGGTGACATGACATGACGTCTACGGTGACACGCGGTCACCTCTGCCATCGGCTATCGCAATCGGCTGTCGCATGTCAACGTGCTATCAGATATCGAGCTATCGATGCCGTGTCTCTCACCCGATCGCGCGACGTTGTCTTTTGTGTCATCACTCGAGTAATGTGTAATCGCCTGGCATCTTCTGGGATAAACTGAAGACTCTCGATTCTCGAACGCCGCGATCTGAACGGTCTGAACCTGTCCGCGAACGGTCGGCGATCTGAACCTGCGCGAGTGGCGATTCCGGGTCATGGGACCCATGTTTTTTCTGTTGCGCTTTCTTTTGTGCATATTTTTTCAAGGGTTTCCCACTTCTGGACCATTCCTGAATGGCCCATAGAATATTTGAGCAAGCCGTTTTCACCATCGTATTTTGCGAGCAAGCCCCTTTCTTTTGAGCTCAACTTGTTTTTTTCATGAAAATGACCGATTTTTGTCCACGCTTGCCCCTGCACCCTAAGGTATGGTCTAGACATGACCATGTTTGGGTCGTTTCCCCATTGGGTTTTGCATTTGGGGCATTGATTTGGGCTATGTGCGCCGCCGAAGATGTCTACCTTGTGTTCGCGTGAATGCTGTTCGAACCGGGCCATACCAGGGCAATTCTACTCAGGTACAAGGTAAACATCTTCCGCGGCGCAACACAAGGTGGTTTACCTTGTTTTACTGCCAACATTGCCCAAAAATGGCCAAGTTTGCCACGTGTTTTTGGACATTGATCAAACATGGTCCGTTTTATGCACATCTTGGCCCGTGTTGGCAGTAAAACAATATAGACATGGCCATACCCACGTGTAGACATGACTGAATATGGCCATGTTCGGACAGGTTCGATGATGGGTAGGGCAATGTTCACCCTGTTGCATCGCAGGTCCCGCAGAGTTTCAAAAGAGAACGGATGCCGAGATACGGCACCACGCGGCGAAGCACCAAACGCTTAAGGAAAGCGGACACTTCAGGATGAAGGATCTCGAGACGATGATGAAAGCTACCGGTATAAAATTTCCTTCGGAATTCTCACGCTTGCCGTATTGGGATGAGGCCAAGGACTACCTCATCGACTTGATGCACTTGATCAAGAATCTTGGAGAGCACGTCCTTGACGCCGTGATGGGAACTGACTTTGACAAGAAAACGCGAACGTGGGCGAAATCTCAAGGCATTAAACCCACATGGTGGGCAACTGGTATTTTCCCCTTTCCATAGGCCTGACCCGACGTGAACCCATCCAGCGAAACCTATGTAAACATGGCTGTGTCCAGCCGTTTTGGCTTATGAACATGCTTGAACATGGCCATACCTAGGCAGTTCTGTCCGGTTTGTTCAAAAGTTTAGCATCCATACGTGAATTATGGTCGGGTCCGACACTTGAGCAGATGCGAATGGCAACTACACCAAAAGGACATCCCCTTGGCAGATTGTCGACGTGCGCACCGCTACGGGAAGGTGCTTGAAGAGAGCCGAGGAATTCGCGAGAGAGGAAGTTGGCTTTCCACGGGAATGGGGAGCGGGTCAATGGAAATTGTTGAAACTGTCTTCAGACGGAAACGCAAAGAAGCTAAAAGCCCACGAATATTTGGTGATGTTCAGAAATGGACTTTTCGCGATCCTCGCGGCATGGCCAAGGGACGATGACTCACCCAATGCACTCGCACGTTTGGTGGGGCAACTTTCAACGATAGTCCGGGAAATCACGGCCCACGAGATCGATCTGAAGGTGCGGTTCTCTGGTACCTTGCTCTCATGTTCCCTGTCGCGTCACCAAGAATTTACATTTTGTGTGAAGGCTGAATGCACATGGCGATGCCCACCTAATTTACAGAGTGAACATGGCCATACGTACTTGACCATTATCCCTTAGGAACATGGTTAGACATGGCCGTACTCGTCCATGATCTTCTAGGAACATGGTGGGACATGGCCCTACCTACCTATTGTTGATGGTGAACATGGGGATTCAGGAGCTGCCGACACTTGACAAGTACATTAGAGAGTGGCTCGTCACCATGGAGAGCTCGCGACATGGGACGAGTCCTCACTGGTGGGTCCTCAACACACATCTATTGTGTCACGTGGTAGACCAACTTCGAGACCTCGGGCCGGTTCGCGAGTATTGGATGTTCGTATTCGAAGGGTCAAGAGAGGCCTTTGCCAAAACCGTGGTTTGTCATCGGATTCTTGGCCAGTCATCCGAAGCTACCGGAGATATCGACTGAGGTAGACGGAGTTGTGATCCTAAGTTATGCTTGACAAACATAACTAAATAAATTTCACATTAGTACGTGGCGAATCCATTCTCACTCATCGCGATAGATGTTCGTCAAAGCGTGCGTACCGTGGACCATATCAGAGTGAGCAGACCGGGTAAGGGTTATAAGTCCAATCCCGTTAAGCAGGGCCACTCTCTTTGCAATAAAACAAGCCCCCGGTGAAATAACTCCGGAAACAAACACGGGCTCCCCGTTGCCGCCTATGATCCTCCAAAGTAGCTTAAGGAGGGGAGGAAGGGTTGGGTGCACTATATCAGGCCGAGAATCGTTCGATTATAAATCGTTAAATCGTGGGATCATCGTTCGCGCAAAGCGACGACGGCTAGCGCAAATAATCCGTAACGTATACTTCGGATGCTTTGAATCGTCACTCTGACGCATGATACGTGTGGATCAATCAGTAATCCAGCGTCAATCTGCATCACGAAACGCAATTCATTGAACCTTGAAACGTCACTCTGAAATACGATACGAACTTCAAAGGGGGCTACATCCTAAGAACTGTAAGGTGAGGGACTAAAGTGGACTCAGTTCCCCCCAATAACCTAAAAACACCATGAGGGACGCCTCAAATCGGTGTAAGAAGACTGGTACCAGCAAGAAGCGACAACAACAAAGACATCATAGACATATACAAAGGTATGCCCGTTGTGAGGTCACAACTCTTTTAAGAGGGGAGAATAGTCAGGGTCATGACCGATGACATATGTGTCATACATGTCATACGTGTCATACCTGTCAGACATGTCATACCATGTCATATCATGTCGAGTCGTGTCATATATTATAATGACAGTCGTCAGTACGGTCGACCATGACTGTACATGTCGCCAGATGACAATGTCACATCATCTGTCATTATTCAAGGAAAGACTTGAATGACCCTGTCATCGAGAGTTCGTACGTCGAACTCGAAAATGGCAAAGCAAGATACATCTTGAAGTAACAATCAAGAACCATCTTTGCTTTAAGCATGTGCGGAACACGCATGCACAGTATGAACGAACTATTCGTTATCACAATACTGGTCGTTCAACCTACGTCTCGGGTTCACAACCCAATGGCGGTACCATCTATGATGATGGGAGACGTATGGTATAAGATGAGGAAGCGTTTGGCTTCAGCAGATCTTCACTCAGAGACTGCACTCATCACCCGCTATATCTTACACTTGTGTTGCCGTCCAACAACGCAGTGTTAACTTGTATATTGTATAATATATTGTGGGCTCGTTTACCTTGCCCTATCATTTCCGCTCTTTTTTCATCGAACGCGTGCGTGGAACAAGTGAAGAGGAAGAGACTGATAGATGCGTGCCTTTCTGCTTATGATTAATGAGTAAACATGGCCATGTTCTAGCCCTACCTAGTAATGTATTGTGTAAACAGGGCCATGTCCACCTAGTTTCTTTAGATACCCTGGGTAAACATGGCCATGTTCAGACGATTCCTGTAGTTTTTGCAAACTAATTCCTCAATTATACATGCGTGCCAGGCTCGCCCGTCTTGAAGACGTCTATGCCATCAAGCTTGGTGGGGTCGAGTACATATTTGTCAAGGCGGCTTGGCTGCAGAAGCCGACAAAAGCGAAGATCGCCATGTATAACCGGATGAACTCCATAGTTGGCCCGGACAGCGTCACTGGCTGTTTCTTTTGCGATGACCCCGAGAACCCTGACACCGTCTTCGATACCAGAGAGCCATTCATGCTCGCAGATCAGATCGCGTCGCAAGTAGTAATTGTGAAGCATCCTTGCATGCAAACTGCGGTGGTTCTTGACCCTCGAGCAGATTTCTTCGAGCAGAATGTCCAGGATGAAAATCCTAGCGAGGACGAGCTTGCTTAGTACTTAGGCCTGCAGTACGACATGGCATTTGTGTAGTGTAAATAGATAGCATCAGTTTGTGTATATACATAAACAAGGGTAAGTATGGCCCTACCTATCATGTATCTATACCCAAGTACAGGGTAAGTATGGCCATGTTTATACATAAACAAGGGTAAGTAGGGCCCTACCTATCATGTATCTATACTCAAGCACTAGTCAGGTAAGGCCATGTTTATACATAAACAAGGGTATGTAGGGCCCTACCTATCATGTATCTATACTCAAGTACAAGGTAAATATGGCCATGTCTATACATAAACAAGGGTAAGTAGGGCCTTAATTTAGTAAGGACTATTTTACTCATTTAGTAAGGACTAAATAAGCGTAATAGCCCAAAAAAAACAGATTCCAAAAATATTTTTTCCCAATGTTTTCAAGTACAGCCCAGGTACAGCCCAGGTACAGCCCAGGTACAGGGTAGGTATTGCCCCCTACTTACCCCTTACCTACCCAATGCCCATACTGACCTAACTTTGAGGTCGGTGCTGTAACAGGAAGCGTAAAATGTTTTTTCAGTTAAATCTTTGGAGACTGTCCATAGTAAGGACTAAATAAGTGCAATAGCCCAAAAAAAACAGATACCGGCTGCAGCTCCGCCCTGGGCACCGTCTTGAGGGCGCCCGTCTCCATCACGCCGACCTCCACCTTCTCCTCCGTGACAGAAGAATGGAGGATGACGACTTCGGAGCCCAACATTGCGAGGCCCCCGTCGAAGATGACGTTGTAGTCGACGCCCAAGAGGTTGGCAACGTCCTCGCCTTCCAAGCGCCTGCTTCGCCGGCGAGCTGCGTACTCCACCGTAAACTCTGTCAGGTTGTACACGGGCACATCCGATGACCTATCCACGTACGAATGTGCCCCCCGACGGACGTTCGGCCCCAGCTTTACGGCGTTCGACGGAATCGTCGGCCAGGAACAGCCAGGGTAGGCTTCCCCAAAGTGGAAAACCCCACGCCGGAACATTAATACCTCATATGCCTGCCCTACAAAAAGGGACTCCCTTGCACCACACCGCATGTGAGAACCCGGAAATATCCCCACTGGGTACCCTGGAGTGAAGCAAAAAATTAAGGAGAGTTCTGTGCCGTCTAAATGCGGGCTCTGCAGATCAGCCCCGGGTAGCGTCAGCAACGCAGACATCCCACCTTTCCCCTTGCGAAGTACGTCCGGTCGCACGGTGGTGCGCTTCCACCCTGGGTTTGCAATGACCTGCCTCCCTACCTCCGCAATCATCCTCCCCAGAAAACACCTCCGATCCACGTCTCCTATTCACCTACTACTGTCGTAGCGTGCATCCCGGTCCTCTGAATTCAGGTCGGCGAAGTTATCCAACCACTCCCCGGTCACGCAACCATCGTGCTCCTGAGGGCAAACTTCGACGCCCTCAACCCGTGCCACGCAAAACCCTTCCGTTTCCATGTCCCTCTCCCATCCTTCGGGCATTAACACACGGATATTGGACAGGTCGTCCTCGCCTGGCGATGGCGTTTCCTTCTCATCCACCGCCTTTCCTCC
>LGRX02015049.1:0-15121 GCA_001247695.2 Cymbomonas tetramitiformis
CACAATCATTGCATAGCACATATTTAGCCGACTGGCGACATGCGACACACAATCATTGCATAGCACATAGTCAGCCAACTGGCAACATGCGACACACAATTATTGGGAAACAAGGTTATCGAGGAATAGAAAAGTGCAAAATGGGGAATAGAAATTTCGATCTGTTTTTGGGGAATAGATTATATGTCACATGTAACCATGCTTAATTCAATCGAGCGCCAAAAACATTTACAAGCAGTTTGACTAGCACACTCCCCAACACTTCACAGCCATGGAGGACCAGGAGGAGAAAAATGTAGCATGAAGCATAATTTTTTCCACCATTCGATTCTAAAGCGTTCGTATTCATTAGGTGAATACCTTTCGTTTGAACTATCGATTGGCCCCATCCGCAACCGCATCAGCTTAGCCTTCACGACTGCACGCTAGGGCGCTATGTGTTGGACTTGCACCTTGAATCTGATGACATAGCGCTACGGCGTAGGGCGCTATGTGTTGGACTTGCACCTTGAGCGCGCAGGTTCAAGTCCCGTCTGGATCTCGTCGGGAGGTTGTTGCCCGATATAATTATATTGTCTGATCAACAATATAATTATACTGGAAGCATTTCGGTGTTTCCATCAATAGTGAATGCGAATTAACGCATTCTAGCGCTTAACCCCTTAGCTGCCACACGTTGAGAATTCTCAACAAGCCCTAAAAACTGATTTTCTCGGCGACAAATAACTCAAATTCACTTTTGAAGACAGTTTTGAAAAGCTCTTATCGAGCCGCGTGCAGCCATGCACTTGGGAGCAACCATGTTGCGACGATGCTCTAAATATTTCCCCAGACGCTCTCTATTTTAGCTTAACCATAATGAGTCACATTTAGGGCACATGTGTCATAGTGTTACAAACCCCTAATTTTATAAGTAGCCCTAACCGCATGTTGAGCACTTGGTAAGATTATACCTGGAGGTATAGGGTCAATATTAGGGCTTACATTGTTAACGATGTGCACATCCATCAACATTTTTCAGTTGACCATCACGTCATCGGTATCAAGTGTCATGTACTTCTAACGTTTGCATGTGATTCGCCTTGAGAAGACCTTTCCGACACTATTTTCAAAAGTTGAGGCAGGACCCTTATGCCAAAGTTATTGCAAATAAACCAAAATTTTCAAAACCCCGAAATTCCTCCGGCAACTAAGGGGTTAAATCCCCATCTCGCCCCCGAACAAGCTCGACGGTTTTAGGCAATTTTGAACCTGCTGAACAAGATTCCGCTGTCCTTTTAATTGATCCACGCTGATCCAAGAAGTTGGAAAAAATTGAAAAGGTCCGCGAAGATGAGGTATCTTCCATTCTACTGGGCAGAATTCGAAACCCCGCATATCAAACTGTTCCTCTCGCCAATATGAGTTCATCCTAGCCTTATATATGCGGTGCCTAACATGCATATGCACTTTAATGGTATATCCATGCCGCTGGCACAGTGTACGGCGTATTATGTGTGAAATGAAAAGCGCGACGGATTCCTTTTCGATTCCTCAGATGCGAATTATATTTTTCATTGTTTACAAATTCCGAACAGCCGTTCGATTAAATCGGAAGGACATCTAAACCGTTATCGAAATCGCACCGGTATCTTTCTGGAATCTGTCCGCTTCCGTTCGCGCTTCTTAAGCGCTTTACACTGTGAAAACCTAGTGCAGCAGGGTAGATTAATGAAGAGATTGATAACTCTTCGCGATATATTAGAAGCGAATGATGTTTAATATAAGGTATTATGAACGCTAGGAAGCATCCCCGCACAGATTCGGTGACTGGAAGCAGATCCCGGATTCCCCGCTTCGTGTGGCGGAAGCGGGAACCGGCATCCGCAAAACGGCATTCCCTTCGGTATCCTGCCGAAGGGAACGCTAAAAAATAGTAATAACAACGACTTAAACATATTTTCAACGTTGTATGTGTGCATCTGTGTTTCATTTGGTCATTTGGTTCACACGCTTCGAGCCCCGCGGCACATCCGGGATGGCGCGTGTAAGTTACTAAATACGCAAACCAACGCAGCAAGTACGTCCATATGGGCTGTTGAACAAACGTTACTTGAGGCGTTGCGAGAAACCGATGGGAACAGCTGCATTCGTACATCTCTAGAGATGATGTTAAGAAGTAGCATGCCAAATCTTTGCGAGAAATTGGATTCACGCAAATCCCCAAAGTACGATTGTGAGGACCTAAGCCCTCGACTACCTCAAACCTTCATAATGCCCTTTCGACAAAAAATGGTATGCTTTTTCTGCACCGGCACGTTCCGGGGCGGCTACATATCAGCAATCCCAATATTAACGCTATAAGTATTTAATCTTGGAATTTATCTCCATCGCGTTTTTAAATATGGTCTTAATACGCGGTACAGTGTTAAAAAGCGGAGCGGAAGGTTAAAAAACTGCTCTGAAATATTTCCCACTAACGCAGGAAACAATTCGTGAAAGGATGAAAACGTGGATCGCGATTTTCTCGCGCGATCGAAACACCTGGACCGTGATATCCTTTACCTACTCTCACAAGTCAGAGCCTCCGGACGCGGCGATTTTCTCCCGGTTTATCGATTTTTTTATTTTCTGTGGTAGTCCGGAGGCTCTGATACTATTCGTAAGAGGCCAAAATGAAGGTGTTCCAAAGGCCTTGAAAATTTCAGCGTTCTGAGAATGGGTTATTCGAAGCAGAAGTTCTGCTTGGAACGGGGCCAAAAAGTGAAGTGGCTCGCCAGGAACGCAGACCAAAGAGTTTCCAGACCAGACTTCTGCAGTCTGCAGATTGACGAATATCAAAAGTGGCATAACTTTTGAACGCATTTGCCATTTTGGTTGATCCAAAGATCGGTCTTGATTAGATTACCACCCTCGTTTCGAATATGCACATGAAAATGTGGTGTGTGGTACTCATTGTCTAAGTGTACCGTATCTCACACGACCGCGCCTTCTGCTTTTTAAGCTAAAATATTATTTTGCATGATTCACTTCGCAAACCTGCCATGTTTCTACTATCGAACATGTTGTTACAAACCACTTGGCTCCCACCTTCAATAATATGCCAACCTCGTGAATGCGTTTGCTTAGCATCCTTCATCATAACAGATTATAAATCAAATACTTTTTCTAGACGAACGCTGATTGTTCATGTTGCCTTGCATGCCTCTCTTGCTCGCAGTGCTAACGGGCTCTGTCCTCCTCCTTCGTTTCTTTGACATAATCATTTGAGATTTCGCTTGACATACATCACATTTCCCGTGGCAGTGACTTTTTCTATCGCCCTTCTCACCAAAATACGTCATTATTTGCTTATGTCGGCACACCTGGGAGTTGTCACAAAATTCTTTCATCCTTTGTAGTTGGTCACTTGCGATATCCGCCGTTGAACCATTTGTGAGAACCGTTCTCAAGTTGTTACAATCTATCGCTGCGTATAGCAATGAGCACTCGCTGTCATTACCATCCCGACCGGCTCTGCCTATCTCTTGAACATAGCCATCAAGTGATTGTGCCATGGAATGATGCACTATCCATCGAACATCCGCCTTATCTATCCCCATTCCAAATGCTGTCGTTGCGACCACTACTTTGTATGTGCCTTCCATCCAGCCGTCGTACACTTGCGACCTTTCAAACTCATCGAGATCCCCGTGATAAAAATTTGCAGGTATGCCTCGCAAGATCAACCAAGCCGATAATCGGACACATTGATCTTTTGTGGAGCAATACACTAGCCCTGTCGTTAGAGCACCATCCTTAGATTGAGCCAATATGAATCTTTCCACCTGTGTCCATGAGAGTGGCACCTTATCCGCGTCCTCTACAACTACCGTAGTGCCTTGTAACTTCTCGATAACCGAGATATTCAAATTTGTCCTTTTGCTCGATCCGATAAACACTTTTGCTGCTTTCATTCTCAAGGTATCTTTTATGTCTGCTATCGTTTTCTTAGATGCAGTGCCCGATAACGCACCGATAGGGACTTGTGCATATAGGTCCTTGAGCTCTCCTAGCCGCGCGTAGCTCGGTCTAAAATCATGACCCCACTGACTAATACAATGTGCCTCGTCGATGATGAAACGTGACAGCTTTTCTCTCTCTGCCAAGCTTGCAAGCACCACATTCAACTCTTTGTCGGACATCAACGCCTCAGGAGTCACATATAGTACCCTTGTCTTTTGCATTTGCAACGCATGCAAGCTGGCTTTCTTCTCGTTACACGAATTGCCGGGATACATATCCGCGGGGACTTTCCGACTTTTCAAGGTGCACACTTGATCCGCCATCAAGGCTAGTAGGGGTTGTACTACTATCGAAACTCCGTCAGATAACACTGCAGGAAGCTGGTAACACAAGCTCTTCCCGAAGCTGGTGGCCAATACCGCCAACACATCGTGACCGTCTATCATGGATCGACAAACATCTTCTTGCAACGGCCGAAATTGAGCGTGGCCAAAGATCTCACGATTCACGAAATCCATAAGGGTATCCACATCCGCCATACCTGATGAACACACACAAAGCCACAAACCATAACCATAATCGATCAATGACCACGGCATCGCACCTCTTCATGACTTCACAAACTACTATACCATCATACATGATGGTTACCTGATAGCGCAGCTTATCATCTAGGGCCATCTGTGAGTATCGTAACTTCTTCACCACCGTCAGAGTCACACTCATCATCCTCGCTCTCCGGATCTATGTCAGGGAGTGCCGTCGCAAGCATTTGAACTGCGTTTTCATGTAGCCGAGGAAGACCTATCCGCATGCGCATTTTTTCATCTTGAACACGTCTTTTTAGAGTTGCCAGTGCATCAGGCGTCAATCTCGCCAAATCTCCAACCGTGCGCAGTCCGAGTCGCAAAAGCACTTCTACTTTCGCTGTGTTCAAACCCTGTTCAGTTCCCCGACAATTTGCATCTAGGCGCTGCTGGCGCCACCCCTACCCCCACGCACCAAAATGCCCGCCACGGGCGGCTCGGTTGCCCAAATCTACTTTTGAAAAATGCTCCTAACTCCCCATGCAGCCCCCCACACATTCATATGCACAGCTCCACCTGTCTCCGAACCTACATCAGATCCTGCTGTGTTCAAAACCTGTTCAGTTCCCCGACAATTTGCATCTAGGCGCTGCTGGCGCCACCCCTACCCCCACGCACCAAAATGCCCGCCACGGGCGGCTCGGTTGTCCAAATCTACTTTTGAAAAATGCTCCTAACTCCCCATGCAGCCCTTCACACATTCAGATGCACAGCTCCACCTGTCTCTGACCCTGTATCAGATCAGTTCCCCGACAATTGTATGTAGGCGTGGCTGACGCCACCCCTACCCCCACGCACCAAAATGCCCGCCACGGGCGGCTCGGTTGTCCAAATCTACTTTTGAAAAATGCTCCTAACTCCCCATGCAGCCCCCCACACATTCAGATGCACAGCTCCACCTGTCTCCGACCCTGTATCAGATCCTGTTGTGTTCAAACCCTGTTCACTTCCCCGACAATTTGCATCTAGGCGCTGCTGGCGCCACCCCTACCCCCACGCACCAAAATGCCCGCCACGGGCGGCTCGGTTGCCCAAATCTACTTTTGAAAAATGCTCCTAACTCCCCATGCAGCCCCCACACATTCAGATGCACAGCTCCACCTGTCTTCGACCCTGTATCAGATCAGTTCCCCGACAATTTGCATCTAGGCGCTGCTGGCGCCACCCCTACCCCCACGCACCAAAATGCCCGCCACGGGCGGCTCGGTTGCCCAAATCTACTTTTGAAAAATGCTCCTAACTCCCCATGCAGCCCCCCACACATTCATATGCACAGCTCCACCTGTCTTCGACCCTGTATCAGATCAGTTCCCCGACAATTTGCATCTAGGCGCTGCTGGCGCCACCCCTACCCCCACGCACCAAAATGTCCGCCACGGGCGGCTCGGTTGTCCAAATCTACTTTTGAAAAATGCTCCTAACTCCCCATGCAGCCCCCCACACATTCATATGCACAGCTCCACCTGTCTTCGACCCTGTATCAGATCAGTTCCCCGACAATTTGCATCTAGGCGCTGCTGGCGCCACCCCTACCCCCACGCACCAAAATGTCCGCCACGGGCGGCTCGGTTGTCCAAATCTACTTTTGAAAAATGCTCTTAACTCCCCATGCAGCCCCCCACACAAGCATAGGCCATACTTCGGCTTTTATTTATTATACAATATATTCAGTTTACTCTATAACTCAAACATTATCATCTTGTTCTCCACCCAGGGTTTTCATGCCTACATAAGATTACAAACGTGTCACAAGCAAGCTATAGCACGCGCAAGTGCTTTAGTTTTGTACACGCTAGATAAGGACTAGAGGCACAAATATCACCTTATGTGACGTTTCTACTATTCAAGTTGAAGTTCTAGAAGTTACAAATCTCAATTGTCTCTATTCGCTCCTGTGGTCATAGGACACCCCCAAATCCCTTTAGGCATCTCAAAACAAACCCCCATAGGTATGCATAACTCAAAGTAATATGCATAAGGAACCCTTCGATAAAGTCCGCACCTCCATCGCGGTTTCATGGCTAAAGATTTGGGTGTGTCACACTTCACAAATCTATACCGCAATCGCGCCTGCAAGCATATTGCACCCCAAATACCTTTCAGACATCTCCAAACATCCTCCCATACGTTCGAAAAACGCAAAGTACTGAGCATAACGAACCACTGGAAAAAATCCGCACCTCCATCCCTGTCCCACAGCTCAAGTTATAGTCGTGTCTAATGCGCCCATTATATACCGCAGTAGCGCCTGCACGCATATTGCACCCCAAATACCTTTCAGACATCTCCAAACATCCCCCCATACGTTCGAAAAACTTAAAGTATTCAGGTTAAGGAACCGCTGAAAGAAATCCGCACCTCCATCCCTGTCCCACAGCTCAAGTTATACGAGTTCGAAATGCGACAAAACTGTATCACCGACGCGCCTGCACGCATATTGCACCCCAAATACCTTTCAGACATCTCCAAACATCCCCCCATACGTTCGAAAAACTTAAATTATTAAGGTTAAGGAACCGCTGAAAAAAATCCGCACCTCCATCCCTGTCCCACAGCTCAAGTTATACGAGTTCGAAATGCGACAAAACTGTATCACCGACGCGCCTTGCACGCATATTGCACCCCAAATACCTTTCAGACATCTCCAAACATCCCCCCATACGTTCGAAAAACTTAAAGCATTCAGGTTAAGGAACCGCTGAAAGAAATCCTCACCTCCATTGCTGCCCATCGCTTGATTTCTCAGCGACCCCAACTCGTCGCATCAAGCAAAGTAAGTCGAGCCAGAAAGGAACTTCATGGGGATGTTAGGGAGCACCCTCGAGGTTTCAGTATATCGTGGACCGCTTAATCAACGAACTTTCCTAATAGCTGAATAGTATATGCTGCGCGCGGTAACAGTTACATTTTTTTCAGTACACAGTAAGCATACAAAACAGGCGTTTCCGCGGTTCGCGTAGGTTTTCTGGAAGGAAAAGGAGCTGCTTTCCATTGCTTTCTGTCGAGAATCGCGCGATCGGCCGCGCAGCGGCCGAAGCTCGTAACCTCTGGCTTGCGAGAGTATCCTTTACCGTGACTCGTGAGCTCTGTTATCCACAAAAACAGAAGAGCTAATGAGCTTGCTTGATCTATAACAGCTACACAGTAGGGTTTTCTGATCCTGAGAAACTACGGTAGCTCTACTTCTAGGAGAATATAATAGCTGGAACTGTTTATATTGACTGCTCACACACTCGAACACTTGAACATTCTTACGTCATTATTATTTACAGTCTGTTTGTTGGCTGAAAACGTTGATAAAGGATAAAGAGACTCTTGAATCGCCAACAGCGGCCTCGAGTGGCATCTTTGGTCAGAATGCACTTTCCGGTGTGAACGTACTAGGCTATTCAAACATTTTGTGTGTTTGATTGCTAAGCAAAAGCATATTCTCTACTGTCGTCCGGCCATACTTTGTTGGCGATCATGGCGACAACGTCTGCGCCGAGCAACGACGGTTTCGCGACTGGGGCAGCGGTAGACTCCACAGCAACTGGTGCACAAGTTGTCGTGCCCATAGCTGAGCCCGTTCAGGTATGCATATCAACTTGCATTGTCAATTGATTTTATGACAGAAATACCTGTATTAAAGCAAGTACTTATTCTGCGGGTGTCGCTTGGTTTCAGGGTATCCCTGTGAGTGACCAACACGCCTTTGGAAATGGCCAATATGTCTATCTGGACAGTTCGGCTTTTGGAAACGGCCAGAATCCTGGTCACGGACCACAACATAATCTTCACCATTATCCCGGGCATCCGCATCCGTTCGGACATCCACACCCGTTCTGTCCTCCACCCGGAGCAAGAATGCACGGGCCTCAAGGGCCGATGGTGATGCCTTTGAATGTGGATGCGACCCAGCTCATACCACACTATTATATCCTTCAGCTGGCAAGATCTGTAAAATGGTTTGCCACTATCGATATTTGCCTTTGCATTCTGTGAGTCAGCTTTTCTTCCACGCCCACCTCTCTTTTGTTCACGTAGTTATGTGGATTCACGCAATAAAAGTGCACGAAGCAAGGAAGACAGCGATACGACCCAGATAAATAATTCTCATAAGGTTTTTCGTGTGCAGTACTTGTGGTAGTCGTAGTTTGTTCTGGAGCGCCGGTCCCTGAGTTAAGTGTGCAAGGTTGTTGTTGACGCACGCTCCTGGCAAATCTACTCACGGCTTTCATCTTGTTTCAAAGCTGTCATAGGGGTTCGGAGAGCAACACGACTCTCCTGACACTGCGCGCCTTTTTCCCTGGTCCTTTCCTGTACAGGATCGCAAACATTACTTATTATTGTTTCGTATGCTTTGCCCTTTTGTTTTGTAGTGTCCTGTTGCGTAGTACAGCGAGTGAGACCTGAAATTTTATGTTCCTCTCCCAAACCTCGGGGGAAGAGTATCCACTGATTTTGGCTTTGCTCACAACTCTCAGGCTCTTCTTCGGTGAACCTGCAACGGTGTGGAGATGGATAAAACTGGTTGCAGTTATCAGCCCCATCATGGGGTATGTCCCGCAAAGTGATGCGAAGTGTGAGCTAGAAGAGAAACTCATGCAGAACCCTCGAATCTTTGGCTTGCATGTTGAAATGGCTCCCCTGCAGATGAGCCAGTATGCCGTGTGAAGGTTCACATCGCGCTGGGCCGTCATGATGCGCTCGTACCCAACCCGGCGTTGCTGTGCGGAGGTTGGCTTAAAGCTGAGCTTGTATATTCTGCTCGCACCGAGTCCGTTTTTGCTGTGGGGAGGTTTGCATAAAGATGGTCCGGGCTGGTGTGTCGTGCTCGCCTCCACCCCGGGTTGCCAAGTCGACGTTTGATTCCTGACTTTGCTGTAAGCTCTACAGATTGTATTTGCTTTTTTAGGGTTAAAGGAGCAAGAGAGTTGCGGAAGCATTTCGTGCTCGTGTACTTGATATTCTCGGTTGTGAAGTCCTTCTACTGGGTGGCTGATTTTTTCGTTACTCCGATGACGACCATAAAGTTACTTCTCTCAGTGGGAATTCTCATAATCCAGGTGAGCTGACGAGGATGTGCTCTCAAGCCTACTCTTTTCTTAAGCGCAATCATATACAGGGTATATGTGCATTACATCTGGTTCAGCAGCATCGATCAAAGGATATCGAACGGTTTAGGGGGTGATCTGTGGCGAGGATGCCTTGAGGCGGCACGCTCGAGGGTCGGGCCGTGCTAGGACCTGGGCAGAGTTTACTGGGGATGGCTGTATTTGCCTGCCTGCAGTGCTGATGCCTGGCTGAAAAAGATGGAAAACCAGAGATATTTTCTTATGCCTGTTATGTTTAGACCTTTAGACCTCACTACTCATCTAGGTAGGGTGCACTTCGGTGCCCATGCTTGGTTGCTCGTTTCTCTCTCTTTGTAGTCGTATTGTCGCTTCGCACTCAAACACTACCAGAAAAAGCTCGGTTTTCTTCTATGCACGGGATCGTTTATGGTCTGCTTATTCGTTGGCGGGTCTGCGATTCACCGGTGCCTGCACACAAGGATCGTTTCTATCTGGAGCTAGGATGGAGAGTTTGTTTGCCTGTTGAAGGTTTGTGGTGATATGGTGTGGCGGGAAGTGAATGAAAGTGAATGGGGTTGGGCGTTTGCCGGAGGTGAAAGGGGTATGGGCATTTGCCGGAGGTGAAAGGGTTATGGGCGGTTGCCAGGTGGTATAGGCGTTTGCCGGTGGTGAAAGGGGTATGGGCGTCTGCCGGTGGTGAAAGGGGTATGGGCGTCTGCCGGCGGTGAAGGGGTATGGTTGTACTTGCTTCACGCATTTTGTGGTCTGATCATCACGATGACACGTGTGTGTTTTAAATGCAGGTGTACATCACGCGTATTGTTTATCGCCTATGGCACTCTATTCGCATGTTGACTGAAGCAGAGCTTCTTGACCTGCGTGAAAGCGGGTTTCAAGTTTCTGGGTTTGTGTACTGGTGAGAATTTCCATTGGCTTCTTCATGGATATCATACTAATATACTTTATGATTAGACTACACTTTCAGTATGCAGAGACACCTTTCCATGATTCTGCAACTGCCTGGTAAGATATGGCATTTTGTCTTATTTGGGTTGTGTGTACAAGCTCAAATGCGGTCTTGTACTGTGTATTCTGGATACTTGGTTGTTTTCGCTCTCAAGTTCATATTCGGCTCAAATCATAGGAAACTCTACAGTTCTGGCCCTGTTCGCAACACATCAGCACCCTTCCGCTGGGTTTCGACAGTCTGACCGAGCCACTCGACAATCCAGCTCTAAACTCCTAACTGGCTGATCGCTTTATCGCTTGGAATGCACTGAACTTTTAGTGTTTTGAATTTTTAGCGTCTTAGTCATGTTTGTTTTGTTTATTTTGTAATGCCATCTGCCAGTAGGGAACAGACCAGCTGCCCTCCGCAAAGGGTTGATCGGCTAAATGCATACTGCTCAGTGACCTAAGTCAATAGTGACATCAAGTATGTTTTATTGTGTCCTTTCCAGACAGACATACACTACCTGCCTGGTGCTGCATGTATGGTGATGCGCTGAGAACAAATTTCCCGAATGCACCCATATTCCCGACTTATTTTGATTTTGTTTGTGAAAGAGAGATCGACTGTGCTTGTAATGAATGCCGTGCTTAGATCCGTGGCCTTGTATCCAAATGCTTTATACTTTGAGAATTGCATAATAATATTTCTGATACATGGTAGCAGTTTCACTCTCGTCATCCCTTAGGCTATTGACAATGGCCCCCTGTATTGTGGCTTCCCTCCACTATGTTGTGAAGTCCCTCCGCAATATAGTAAAGTCCCTCCACTATATTGTGGGAGTCCCGCGACTATACAGTGGAGGGACCTCACTACATTGCGGAGGAACTGTGGGGTGTCGACGATTGACGTCCGCCGGCAATTTTTTTGCTTATTGTCACCGCAATAATTTATTTTTTTGCAACTCTGACCGTTGGATGTATTCACCGCATTGGGATGATGAGATCTAACGACCAGTTTTGTATAATTATATTGTTAGGAATGCATAGTAAGTCCTGAGTCTGGAAAAAATTAAAAAATGCCGAATGAAAAAATAGAGCCGGAAACAGCCATAACTTGCTGGCATCTCCTAGTGGTATATGTACAAAACCTAGTGAACCTTGTACAGAATATTGTGGGATTTGATGAACCCGAAATCACGCTCCACGATATCGTCAACCCCGATCGACGATATCGTGTACAAGGTTCACCAGGTTTCATAAAAAAACCACTAGGTTTCATCCTGCCTCCCAAAAGCGAGGATCTAGGAAACTATACTTGTAACGAGGCTGAATGATGTAATTGGATCACGGCGAAGCTGGAACTATCATGCCTACTGGATCATGGTGCCGCGTGATCGAGGCATCCCGTGAGTACCCACAGATAGTGAGAGACATGGCAAGACTGTTAGAGCAGTCGATGCAACAGCTGTGCCACGACTGGGGAGGACGTTAATGCCTCGCGTGTCTGAGACTACCGGTACCCACCAACCAACAGCAAAACGCGTTTTACCTACACCTACTCTGCCAACGAGACAGCGTGCTGATACTTCCCAAATTCCTCGCTAGTCATTCCAGATGAGATTTATGTCTGTCAGCGTTTTCTCCATTAAATCCATGCGAAGCCCGTGTAAATCTCTCATTAAGAATATTCGAATAAATCACATCCGCAGCCCCAAGCCAATTGAAATCATCCACGGGTGTGGATAATTGAGAAATTTATTTCGCAATTATGCTGGAAGTACGGGGGAGGGAATTTCTGACCCTAAAAGTTGAGCCCGAGGCCAACTGAGGGCCCGCCGATTTTTTCCTGAAAATTTTGTGGTTTTTGCCCACTGGGGGATTTTCCTCGGGACGGAGTTCCGATGAATCCGGCAGTACGACTTTCCTGAGTGTTTATTGGTCGCGTTGCGACAACCTGAACCGTGGGGGGTGAGACAGAGTCTCAAAAGTCTGACGGCATGAAATGCCTGCGTCATGACTGGTCACCGTGACGTCACGGAAGTTGAAGAGGTTGGGGAGATGGAAAAACATTTGGACATCGGACACATCACAGAGTGATGTGGAGCGACACTTGAAACGACGGGAGATGCAAGGCATCGAACGGCCTGCACACCATCGCCTGAGTTTGTGAATGTGAAAGGTCTTTCGGAAAGCTTTGAAAGCTTTGCGAAAATACAAACTTCATCATTCTGCGAGTACTTTCGGGCTCCGAGTCTACCAACTAAAAAAGTTAGAAATTTTTAAACAAGTTCGAGAATTTTGAAAAGCAATGGCAGCAGTAAGCGACGCAGTGAACAGCGGATCGGAGGAGGAGATTAAGACGGTGTACGGGGACCTGAGACTGGTGACGCGTATGCTAGCGATGAGCGGTGGAGTGGAAAAGAAGTGTGACGCGGTAGCGCCAGCGTTGGATCGGTGCGTTCTTTTCTTCGAAACAGCAGACGTTGAGAGTGCGGGGGAGATGCTGGAGTATGCGGTGGCGCTCGGCGTCTTTACGCCTGCGGTGCGGGACGCCAGCGGAAAGGTGACGGAGAAGGCGATTCTGAAGCCTCCGGGGAGAGAGAGACCGGCTTTCGTGACAGCACTGGTGGAGGCAGCGGAGCATTGCGTGGAGGTGCTAGTCGCGCGAATGGGCTATAAACTCCCGGAGGTGCCGCAGCAGTCGGCGTCGGAGAACCGCACCAGCGACAAGCAGGCGCGGGAGGACGATGATGAGGACGAGGAGAATGAGGAAGAGGCACCAGGCGAGGAGTTTTTCGCCGAGACGGAGGAAGAAGCGGTTGCGCAAAAACTGAAAAACAAAAAAGGTAAATTTGCAGCAGGTGTTGCGCCGGATGGGCTGGCGAAGGACGCGGAGCTCAAACGCAGGATGGACGCGTACCTGGCGTCAATAATTCCGGGGTACGCGCCGGCAGCAGAAAAAGGAGGCCTATCGGTGTTTCGGTTGAGGGAGCGTCCGAGCGCGAAGCTTAGGAAAACTGTAGTTGCGGACCCGGCGACGGGAGAGATGAAGTCAGTTTCGATTCCGCGTTTGACGAAGGATCAGTTCTTAGAGCAGAATATGGAGATGTTGGAGATGCTGGAAACGAAAAAGGAACGCGCGCAATTCAGGCAGTATGTTGCGTGGATAATGAAACTGGCGGACAGGCACAGTTGGACGGAAGTGTATGACTTTGACGCGCAGGTTAGGAGCGATATTGAGGATGGGAGGTTGGATTCGTGGGATCCGATTAGACTGGGACACAGATTCCAGTACGAGTATGTACCGGCGCAACGAGAGGCGCAGAGTTTACTCGAGGAGAGGACCCGGGACAAAGGACACAAAGGAGTAGAAAAAGGAAAGAAGGACGGGATTTGTGATTTCTTTCAGAAAAAGGAAGGATGCAAGAAGGGAAAAGACTGCGGCTTTATTCACGTTTGCAGGGGCTGCAAGTCGCCAGAGCACGGGCAAGCGAGCTGCGAGAAGTGAAGATGAGGACACGGGTAGCCGGGACGACGGCAGTAAGATGATGTGCAACCGGGATGACGGACACGTGAAGTGTAGATGAGCACTAATGAGAAAATAGTTCGATGAAAAGTACTTTGTGGACACAGATTGTTTCTTGGACCTTTAGAAAGGTAGTTCAAAAGTTGATTGTATGAGAAAGTGGACAGTAAGTCTGGTTTGGTATTGGTGAAATATCACTTTACTCTTTGAATTTATAAAAAGATTGTTCTATTAACTTGAAAATATGTTTGTGAACTTTCGATGTGCTTTGATTGCTTGCCTAGTTGATGGTGCAATTGTCCGGGGAAAAGTGCTTGGTTGCGGGGTGTAGTGCATATTGCTATTAGAATTCTGTGTTGCAGCAGTGGGGTGAATTGATGCTTGTTTTGCTGGATGGTGCAGTTGGTTTGAGAGAGACTTATTTGTGGGACGTGCCTATGAAGGGGAGGACTTGTGTTAATGTCAGAAGGTGAGGGGATGGTTGGAAAGAAGGGCCGGTCAGGCTCGGAGAATGTGGTAGTCAGAGAGAAGGTGTGGAGGCTGGAGCTGCCACTCAGGCTTGCCTGCAGTAGGATTGTGAGATTGTGTACCAAGGTGTGGGAGGAACACAGGGTTGTGCCGGCCTGCCTGTGTGGCATTTGGGAGCAGAAGCACCAGCCGGTTGGGTAAAGGAACTTGCAGGTCGGCATGAGCCCCTGCAGTTTGGGCTGACTCTTCAACTCCCCAGATTCCAGCTGGGAAGCACCGACCACCTCCTTGGAGGTACTCAAAGGTTTGTTGTTGAAAATTGGTGCTTATAAGCACCGCCACTGTCACAGAAGTCTCTCCTCCCCGGGAAGTACTTGTGTGGATAATTGAGAAATTTATTTCGCAATTATGCTGGAAGTACGGGGGAGGGAATTTCTGACCCTAAAAGTTGAGCCCGAGGCCAACTGAGGGCCCGACGATTTTTCCTGAAAATTTTGTGGTTTTTGCCCACTGGGGGATTTTCCTCGGGACGGAGTTCCGATGAATCC
>LGRX02015050.1:0-10386 GCA_001247695.2 Cymbomonas tetramitiformis
CCATGCACGCCCAATCAGATGCACACTCCCCAGCGTGCTTCTCCATGCACGCCCAATCAGTTGCACACTCCCCCAGCGTGCTTCCTCATGCACGCCCACTCAGTTGCACACTCCCCCAGCTTGCTTCCTCATGCACGTCCAATCAGATGCCTCCCCCAGCGTGCTTCCTCATGCAACGCAATCAGTTACACACTCCCCTGCGTGCCCCATGCACGTCAATCAGGTGCGCCCTCCCCAGCTTGCTTCCCATGCACGTCCAATCAGATGCGCCCTCTCCCAGTGCTTTCCCATGCCGCGTCCAATCGTGCACACTCCCCAAGCGTGCTTCCCCATGCAACGCCCAATCAGTTACACACTCTCCCAGCGTGCTTCCCCATGCACGCCCAATCAGTTGCACACTCTCCCCCAGCGTGCTTCCTCATGCCGTCCAATCAGTGCACACACTCTCCAGCTTGCTTCCCATGCACGTCAATCAGTTGCACCCACTCCCCCTGTGCTTCTCATGCACGCTCAATCAGAATGCACACTCCCAGCGTGCTTCTCCATTCACGTCAATCAGTTTGCACACTCCCCCAGCTTGCTTCCCATGCACGTCAATCAGATGCGCCCTCTCCCAGCGTGCTTCCCCATGCACGTCCAATCAGTTGCACACTCCCCAAGCGTGCTTCCCCATGCACGCCCAATCAGTTGCACACTCCCCCAGCGTGCTTCCCCACGCACGCCCAATCAGTTGCACACTCCCCCAGCGTGCTTCCCCACGCACGCCCAATCAGTTGCACACTCCCCCAGCGTGCTTCCTCATGCGCGCCCAATCAGTTGCACACTCCCCCAACTTACTTCCCCATGCCGTCCAATCAGTTTTACACTCCCCCAGCGTGCTTCCCCATGCACGTCCAATCAGTTGCACACTCCCCCAGCGTGCTTCCCCATGCACATCCAATCAGTTGCACACTCCCCCAGCGTGCTTCCCCATGCATGTCCAATCAGATGCGCCCTCCCCTGCGTGCTTCCTCACGCACGTCCAATCAGACGCGCCCTATCACAGCTTGCCCTCCATCTGCATCCTGACTTGCATCCTCACTAGGCTCACTCCTTTGCGGATCTGCACGCGTGGCGCCCAGGTTCGTGTGGCAGTTCAGCTCGGGGTACCAAACAGCGGAGGCCAGCGCAATGCTGTATGTGCACCCAATGAACGATGCTCCGATCCCGCAGCACATCGCGATCAGCGTGGACAACGATACCGGGGTTGAGTTACATCTGACGTCATCCGACATCGACCCTACCTTTGCGTTGCACCCCTACTACAATATTAAGTCGTGGCCCTTCCTAGGGACTCTTTGGCAGGAAGACGGGACACAGATAGAGGACATGGCAAGGGTGCCGACAGTGGTGCAGTACGTGAGCACCCGCCACGCCGATGCTGACCTGGCCCTTTCCCCCTCCCTTCGAGATGACAACCCCCTCCAGGCCCCCGGGCCTCCCGTGGGGACAAGCGCACGCCGTAGAAACGTTTGGTTGGCCGAACCGCCTGAGCGCCTCGAGGAGCCCTGACGCGGCCACCCCGAGTTGATGCTTTGGATGGGAGGGGGTGACTGGGCATCCTGGGTTGCTGCGTGCAGGTGTCAGCCATTCCACCATTCCACGAGGAGACCATGTACCCCGCCTTCAGCAGCCAGTTCTCGCTCTGTGGAACGTGCTGCTTCAACCAAGAGAACTGCACCATGAACGTCCCCGAATGCAGCGCCCCATGCGCGGACACCGCTTGGCATGCCTCCAACATGATTGGTGCGTGCCGAGGGAAATCCAGATTAGGATCCTTAGGCGCAGGGAAGCGCCTCGGATGCGATGTGGTGGGTTCGGCCACGAATGCCACGCGAGGAACTTCCATGTGGCGCTTGGGTGGGCTTGCTGTTGTACATCACCACGAGTCCAGGAGGGCGCTGATTGAGCGTGGCGGGTGGTGGCGCATGCAGGGGAGCCCGACTTCTACCCGGAATACGCCGACACAAAGCTGGGCTGGGATCTCTCCTCCGAGAACGACGGACTCGAGTACGGCGTCTTCGAATTCTCTGACGCTTTATACGTCACATCAGTCACGGTGTATGAGGTGCGAGGCCCGTCCGTCTGGCAGTCCCTGCCCGCTCGACGGGCTCCGCGCAGCGCCAAGGCGGATGAGGGGCGGATGAGGGGCGGCCGGGCGTGCATGCGGCGCAGACCTATGTTCCCGGGGCGATCTGGAAGATCACCGGGGCTCGCACGTGGGAGGGGGCCAACACGGAGTACACCCTGCTCTGGTCAGGGCATGCTGAGGCTCAGCCACCGAAGGAGCGCGCCTTCCTGCCCTCCATCTGTGTGGACGTCTCCAGCCAATTCAAGGTGGGCCCCGTGACTGCCAGGCTGACTGCTGCGCTCTATATCTACAGCAGTGCAGTGAGCGACTGATGGATCCGGAGTCTGAAATCCGGGAAGGCTTGGAGCTGCGCTGGTCTGGGGCGTTAAATCAGGGACGGCTTGGAGCTGCGCTGGTCTAGGGCGTTGGATCAGGGACGGCTTGGAGCTGCGCCAGGCCTGAGGCGTTGAACCCGGGGTGATTTAGAGCTTTGGAAGATCCGAAGTGGCTATACCTGGGTGGCGCTCCACTGCGGTGGTGGCATGTGAGGACTGGCCTAGAGGGGGCCTTTGACACTGGGTGTGCACCGATGCGGGTGGCGTCAAGGGGGAAGATCGCTGATGTGAGGGGAGGTCACGGCGCAGTACATCCGACTGGACCTAGACACCGCAGCGGCGCCCGGCTGGAACAACTTCGATGCTATGCAGATGCAGGGCTCTTTCGAGCTCCCGGTTGGGTCGGTGAGGGCTTTCCCCATCCGCGCCCCTTCTATATCCCCCATCCGTGCCCCTTCTATATCCCCATCCGCGCCCTTCTATATCCCCCATCCGCGCCCCTTCTATATCCCCCATCCGCGCCGCTTCTATTTGAGCTCCCGGCGTTTCATCGGAGAGCCTGGGACATCCTCCCCAATGCTTGACGCGCGGCTGAGGGACTCCAGCACGCGCGCTCCGCAGCGGCGCGCGTCTCATGTTTGCCTCTGGCGGCCTGTTGGGCTCAAGGAGGGGGGCCAGCCCTCGCGTCGGGCGCAGCTCTCCATGTGGCTTTCTGTTTCCCTGATCAGTCAAAGCCGGGGAAGAGGCCAGCTTTGTTGCTAGCGGCGGCTGGGGGCAGTGCCCATCTGCTCCGCGCGTCCGCATGTACGCTGCATTGCTCGAGGTTCATAGCAGCCAGTGGGGCGTGCATGCCAATCGACAGGTGGCGAGCAGCGAAGGGCGCATCAAGTACATCCCGGCACCCGGAATCCACAGCGTCGATGGTGCCTCCCCTCCAACGTCAGCCCTTTCTAGCTGCTCGTGCACCCCTTGAACCTGTTGTGCTGGAATGCTCTCCCCTCTCCATGCCCATCTTCACCTCGTAGTCTAGGGTGGCTCCATGATCTCCCCCGTTCACATGTTTCGCGGCGCTGCAGGCTGTCTGTGAAGCTGCTGCCCCCCCGCCCGCTCCCCTGCTGGTGTTGGCCACCCGCCTCTCCCTTGTTCCCACTTTTGCCGTTCCTTCTCGTGGGGGGCCGTCTTCACGTACCCTTGATGCCCCCTCTATTCAATCTTGGTGCAGGCCATCTTCCTGACCCCTTTCCCTTGCCGTGCCGCACTTCACTCTGCCACCTTCGCCGCAATGCCCAGTCCGATAGCCAAGTGTTTGACGGAGCCTCAAGGGCATCGTGCTCAAGGCGTGATCCTGGACACGGGGCTTAGTTTTCATGGGGGTGCCGCGGTGGGGCCACACAAGCACCCGGCGACCGGTGTGACGCAAACACCGTGGGTAGGTCGGTTGTGATATTGTCAAAGAGAGACGTGTTTTATCCACGTGGAGAAGTCTTATCCTCGTTGCCCACTTGCAAGCAATGTGTAAGCAAATGCCCTCACCCATACGGTATATATGTAAATGGTGAGCCTCCATTGGACGAATAGAACCATTCTTCGTGGGTTGCCTGCCACGCGCCTGTCTTAGCTGCGGTTTAGCGACGCCGCTTCGTGGGAAGGCTGTCCACCGCCCGTCGCATTGCAGTGGTCGCATTGGAAGCTCTAAGGGGTCACATCTGGGGGGCCAAAGCCGGACCCTGGGGAAGGGAATTCTTGGACGGGCAGGTGGAGACCTGCGAGCCCACAACTCGCGACTGAGGGGGTGATAGAGGGTGGAGGAGTGTGCAGGCCTCGCTGTAGTGGACAGATTCACATACACGGTCTCAGACTGCTTGCACCAGGTATCCCAGGCGTGATACGTGTGGCAGCTTGCCCCTTCGCCCTGCAGGGCAGCAGGCCGCACCTGGGGGGGCCAAGCACACCTTGGCAATGGCCGAAAATTGACAGAGCGTGATGTGGGGGCGTCGCGCAGAATCTGGAGGGGGCAGAGGTGCAGATCTCGATTCCGAAGCCGGACTATGGAGCTGGGAGCACGTACCTGCCCGCAAGGTACACACCCCGGCCCTGTGCAGGGGTGCAATCCGAGGGGCCCCGGCCACCTGGGCCAGTATGTCTGCTGACACCGGGCGGGATGCGGGCGCCACGCGACTCGAGAGTGGAGCCGGTGACCGTTGGGCCTGGTTGGCGCATCTCGGCAGCTGAGGACCGTGCGGGGGGGAGAGGGGGGGACACAGGCAAACCATATACGGACTGCTCACTGAGGTATCAGAAGTGAACCTTCAGGTGCTGCCACCTGCTGTGGCAATCCCCCCGGGGGAGGGAGGGCTACCGGAAGCACCTCTGCGACGAGCGACCATGCCGACGGCAGGCTTGTGCGCCATGGCTTGCGGTTTGTGCGGAGGGCATCGCGTGGCATGTCGCAATGCAAGAGAAATGCATAGAGAACGTGACTCACGCGCCTTGCATTAAATACCTATCCCTGATCGCCTTGCCCTGAATGTTGCAATCCCTAGAATTCGCAGATATATCCCCTACTGCGTGGCTGGGCACTTGGATGCCGCGAAATTGCAACATTTCTGAGCGGACTCCTGGAGCAGCTGACTTCAGCTCTGCCAAACCCTGCGCAAAAGGCTCGCGCGATCGATCGCTGGTTGTCAAAACCGCCGCAAGCCGTCGGGCGAGTGACGTCGGCTGTGATGTAGAGGAAGCACCTCTGCGCAGTCCCTCCACGTGGCACGGGGCGCATGTGAGAGCCGTGGCCAAGGCGTGGCATTTGAGCCGGGGAGGCAGGGCAGGCGGATGGCTCGCGTTGCGCTGGATCCAGGCGTGGCGCAATCGGAGCTCGGGAATGCCGCGATGGCTGAGCGGCAGGGGCTTACGTCCCGCCCTGCAGATCAAGGCCATCTATGACATCATTCTGTCCCTCATGCAGTCGGCGGGCGGGTCGTACCAAGTAGAGCTGGCACAAGTAGAGATCATGGCGGCGCACGATGGAGGTGACTTGGGCAAAGTGAGATTGCAGACTCTCGGAGGCAGGAACATCCCGTTGCACCAGACCAACCCATCTTACGCCACGATCCTCCAGGACTGCCGCGTAAGGGAGCCCCTCCACATCCCCTCATTTCCCCGCGTGCCTCCTGGTGCGACACGCAGTGCCCTTGGGCAACGGCGCTGGCGCTTGCGAAACCTGCCGAGCCCCCCCGACGGTGCCCGCTGCATTTCGCGATCACCAACAGCGGTGTGGGATTCCCAGAGCAAGGCTGGGACCACGACCAGAAGTGGAAAGCAGGATTAGGCGCCCCGGATCGGGAACGTGGAGGGAATGGTGGGAGAGTGGGCCACGAGGTTACCGTGGTTATGAGGCTAAGATAGGAGCGGGAACGTGGAGGGAATGGTGGGAGAGTGGGCCACGAGGTTACCGTGGTTATGAGGCTAAGACAGGACCGTGGAGGGAATGGTGGGAGAGCGGGCCACGAGGTTACCGTGGTTATGAGGCTAAGATAGGACCGGGAAGGTGGAGGGAATGGTGGGAGAGTGGGCCACGAGGTTACCGTGGTTATGAGGCTAAGATAGGAGCGGGTGCCCCATCCCTTTACCTCCCCCCACGCCTGTCACCCCTCGTCACCGCGGGAGCAGTATTCGCACGACGTTTGCGCGGAGGCCGACGAGTACTCGATCATCAAGGTGAACGTCACGGATCGCTCCTTCGAGAGCGCCAAGCTGCACCTGTGGCTCTCCGTCATGGACCAGGAGATGGACGCACAGATGGCCACAATCCGGGTGGAGTTGGAGCTCCTGGCGCGCTGCCCGTCCGACTCAGACCCCCAATTTTGTGCAGACTCGGTGGACGACTGCTATTCGATGCCAGGTACACACCCTGGCGCCCCTCACCCCGCGCCCCCTTTGCCCAGCTGGCTCTTTGCCAGGCCCCCTTGCGGGGGGTTGAAGCTGAAGCTGCGCCCATCTTCTCTGCTGATCCGCCCCGTAGGGGGGAGTGTCGCTCCCCTGTGGCGCTGATCTGACCGTCCGTTCCTGCGGGAACGGACCTCGGTGGCACTGTACTTTTGATTCATTCCCATTGCTGCTGCTCGCTGGCAGCACCTGCCTTCCGTGCCGGCGCGCTCGCTTGAGGGGGGGGTGTGCGCCGCATGCGGTGGGGTTGGCCCGCCGCGCCCGCAGGTGCGGTTTATGATAGTGATAACAAGATCTGCATCGATCCGTGTCCACCCGGCTCCGAGCCGGTTATCACCGAGGGTGTGTCGACCTGCGAGACGTGCCCGATGGGCACCTACTCCCCTGGCAACGGCATGCAGTGCCTTCCCTGCGAAGTAGGCTACGAGGGCTATACTACAGGTCTGTCCCTGCCTCCTGGCTTGCCTCCCCCCTGAAGTAGGCTACGGTGGTTATACTATAGGTCTATCGCTGCTTTCTGGCTTGCCTTCCCATGAGGGCTATCCTATAGGTATGCTTCTCCGAGGGTGCGCTGAGGGGACATCGGGGATTGTGTGGAGGGGCAGGGATGGCGATGTGCGTGCCATGCTCCCTCGGCAAGTACGCGATGAATCCGGGAATGACGAAGTGCTTGGAGTGCCCCGACCGCACATTCACCACCGACACGGGCTCTCGCGACGTTACCGTGCGCCCCCCTTCCCCGTTCTGCGCCATTGTGCTGTTGTCTCGGGGCTCAATGCCGTCCGTCATCCAATCTGTCATCCAGCTGCCATGCGATCCGTCATCCGAATGCCATCCGTTCCAAGGCGGCAGTCCAATATGATGTGTCGAATGTGTGGGGAAGCCGTGGCACCGAGGAGAGGGGGGAAGGCTGGCTGCGGGGGGAGGCACGGGAACGCTTTCAGGCGTGCATCTGTCAAACGGGGTACTACCGCTCGGACAACCGCACCGGCGAGGAGTGCTTCGACTGCCCCTTCGGCGGGATTTGCGTGGGCGGTACCTATCAGCCATTCGCGGACAAAGGCTTCTGGGGGGACAACTCCTTCATACTCGAGCCAGGCAGGGAGTTATGCGAGGGCGGCCCGGATTGCGGCTCGGAGTACGATTACGCGTTCACAGAGTGCCGCACGGCGGCCCTGTGCGGTGGGGACTGCGGGCTGAGCTGCGGGGACGACTGGGAGTTCCCGGACTGCAACCAGGGGGCCCTGTTGGTGCGCTCGCCCTCCCTCCGCCTCGCCTCTAACTTCCCCACCCTTGCGCCCGCCCACATCCACCGAGGCGCCAGCTTGTGCCGCGACCGTCTTCACTCTGCTCTCAAGACCACTCCTGGCGAGAAGTGCCCCGGCTTGCCCCCCCTGTGAGAGCGGCCCTCCAGTCTATCCCAGATCGGAGGCCGGCCTAGCCTCTACCTCACAGGCCCCTGCTCAGCAGAGGCCGACTCGCTTCCAGAAAGAGCCCCCTTGGATGTGCCCCATGGGGTATGCAGATGGGGGGGGGGATGCGGGAGAGAGCAGAGGGTCTTGCACGTGGCTCTGCGCCTGTGCGGGCCTCCTCAGGGAAATGCAGATGAAGCGGAGGAGTCATCCCGCCCGGGGCAGCGATGGCCGCCTTGCGTCATCCCGCCCGGGGCAGCGATGGCCGCCTTGCGTCATCCCGCCCGGGGCAACGATGGCCGCCTTGCGTCAGCCCGCCCGGGGCAGCGATGGCCGCCTTGCGTCATCCCGCCCGGGGCAGCGATGGCCGCCTTGCGTCATCCCGCCCGGGGCAGCGATGGCCGCCTTGCGTCATCCCGCCCGGGGCAGCGATGGCCGCCTTGCGGGGATGCGATGCTGACGAGCCCTCTGCGGATCCTCTCACATCTCCGCTCAGCCTTCCCAGTTGCAGAGGCGCTGCTCGAAGGGTTGATGAAGCTGTCGAGCGGTGACGGAGGTGGAGCGACTAGGGTTGTTGGGGCGAGGGGAGGAGTGCAGGCCTGCCGGAACTCCGACCCGAACAACCAGTGTGGACGAGGCATGTGCCCACCTCCGAGCCATCTCCTACCAGCATGGAATGGACCTGCGTCCCCATCGCCACCTCATACAATCACCTTTGCCCCTGTGACCCCTGCTCAAGCTTTAAGGCTGGCGTCCAGTCTAGCTCAGGGATCGTGCCTCCCTGTGCCTCCCTGTGCCGGGACCCCCTGTGCCGGGACCCGCTCACTCCCTCTCTGCAGCCCAGCTGGTGGCCTCTAGGTGGGGACTGTGCTCGAGGAAGTCCCCCAACTGTTGGTGGGTGGCTTGCAACGGCCGGGTGCGCCGTGTGTCAGGTCAGCGGGGGGGTATGGGAACCACAGGTCAAACCAACGTGTTCTGCTCGTATTGTGTGGACGGGTACACAAACCTTGGGTCCAATTGCGTGGAATGCCCTGCAAGTACGCCGCCTCATCCTACTGTTCTACCCCCGCGCCCTACGGCGTATCAAGAGTGTAATGAAAAGCGCGATGGATTCCTGTTCGATTCCTCGGATGCGAGTTTAGCAGGGTAGGTTGATGAAGAGATTGACAAGTACTAATGATAACTACTGAAACATATTTTCAACGTTGTATGCGTGCATCTGTGTTTCATTTGGTCAATTGGTTCACACGCTTCGAGCCCCGCGGCACATCCGGGATGGCGCGTGTAAGTTACTAAATACGCAAACCAACTCGTTGAAGTACGTCCATATGGGCTGTTGAACAAACGTGTTTTGGGGTTTTGCGAGAATCCGATGGGAACAGCTACATTCCTACATCTTAAGAGATGATGTAAAGAAGTAGCATGCTAAATCTTTGCGACAAATCGGATTCTCGCAAAACCCCAAAGTACGAATGTGAGGACCTAAGCCCTCGACTACCTCAAAGCTTCAGAATGCCCTTCCGACACAATTTGGTATGCTTTAACGGCACCTGCACGTTCCGGGGCGGCTACATATAAGCACTCCCAATATTAAGGCTATAAATATTTATAATTTAAACTCGGGATAAGTCTAGATTGGGTGTAGACTTTTCATTATAATTCAGATTGGGTGTAGGCACTTCATTTTAATCTAGATTGGGTGTAGGCACTTCATTTTAATCTAGATTGGGTGTAGGCACATTAATTTTAGTCCAGATTGGGTGTAGACATTTCATTTAATCCAGATTGGGTGTAGGCACTTCATTTTAATCTAGATGGGGTGTAGACATTTCATTTAAATCTAGATTGGGCGTAGACTTCATTTTAACATACCTTGATGCCTGGAGGGCATTACATTTTACATTGATAATATTGCATGTGAACATTATTATGTAAATTCGACCGTGAGATATCAACATCTGACCACAATGAACACATCTACCGGTTGGATTTGCGAAATAATGTTCTTTTAAGCATCAAACAACAAAAACCATCGATTACGAACAATGTTTTGCTAGTCACCGCATACAAAAACATTATTTCACAATTTCAACCGTTAGATATGTTCATTGTGGTTAGATGTCGATATCTACCGGTTGAATTTGCGAAATGATGTTTTGTTTTGCAACAAATAACAACAAACATCGATTCCGAACAGTTTTTCGCTAGTAATCGCATACAAAAACATTATTTCGCAAATTCAACCGTTAGATATGTTCATTGTGGTCGGATGTTGATATCTACCGGTTGAATTCGTGAAATAATGTTTTGTTTTGTTGCAACAAATAACAAAAGAAATTGCGACCCGTACCCCCTTATACCTGTGTCTACACCCAATGGCACATTAAAATGAAATGTCTACACCCAATCTAGACCAAAATGAAGTGCCTACACCCAATCTGCATTAAAATGAAGTGCCTACACCCAATCTAGATTAAGAATGAAGTGCCTACACCCAATCTAGATTAGATGAAGTGCCTACACCCAATCTAGATTAAAATGAAGTGCCTACACCCAATCTGGATTATAATGAAATGTCTACACACAA
>LGRX02015052.1:0-10986 GCA_001247695.2 Cymbomonas tetramitiformis
CGCTTGACGGGGGTGCTCAGATGGTGCGTAGCGTTGCCGACGATCCTGTAGAACGCTTCGCACGGCATGATCACCCGCATATTCAAGTAGTTGCCGATCTCATCGATTTCCTCCTTCTCGTTCTCCAGTGCGAATTTCACCAGCATACGTGCGGGTCCTTTGCCGTTGTAGAGATATAAATATTTGGTGGACAGGACGTCCGTCACGATGAGACTGTTGATGTGGCAGTCGTACTGGAGAAGTAAGATAGGGTCGTACGGCACGATGTCGCGATTGTCGGGAGGGCGTTGAGCTTCGTTCTCCGATTGTCGACGTTGCGCTGGTTTTAAATCTTCGTACGGAATCGTACGGCCGTTATCGCGTCGTCGATATATGGGTTTATGAGTTTCGGCATCGAAATACGTGACATCCTGCATTGAAAGTATGAATCCACACTCAAGATCAAATGTGAATCTATATGTATATGTTGTTAACATATATGCGTACATTACGGTTAAACTAATCCACTAATCAAGATATACATACAGTATTCGTAAGGTTATATTCGGTTGGTTTGTGGTGTGCGATGTTTACGTACCGAAAAGTTGTGAGGGTAGCCATCTTCACATAATGGACAACCGGTCGTCGTAGAGGTGCACGCTCGATTCGGATGCACTTGGCCGCAGGGTCCGTGAATCATTTTTTTCACCTTCTCGTACAATTCCGGATATTTTTCCTTGTCCGGAATCTCGGCCCAAATCACGCGGTCGATGGTCTCGAGGTTCGGTTTATTTTCCAACCACAACATGATGTGTGCATGCGGCAAGCCGCTATGCGGTTGAAACTCGACCACCCAGGAGCAAGTCTTCGCGATGCCCAAATGAGAGCCACGCTTGTCCATCAAGTACGTCATTAGAGCGTTGAACCGGACGACGAACGCGCGCACGATCAAATCGAAGTTGTCATGCGTCGCATTCCCGGAAGTTCCTTGCGCTCGAACCGCGGCTTGAATTTCCGGCCAGTCTCGGTTCGAAGTAAAGGTGAGAAAGAGACTCGGATTGCCCCATTCACGATTGTACGTCATCGTGTCTTGGAGCTTTTCGTACAGGAAACGCGGAGAGTTCTGATGTGTCGAGGGTAGATATGTTGTCACTACCGGTGTACCCATCGTACTACAATCCTCGTTGCCGTCCGAGCTGCGACATGCATCCATAGCTCCCGCCTTTACGATCGCTCGATAATGCTCTTGGAAGTCCTTCCGGCGAAGATACTCCAGATTATTGTCTTCGATCTTCGCCCACGCGTCGGTCACCCATTGTTGAAAAAGTCGACCGTACAGTTGAACGTGAAGAGGCTCCCGTCGTTGAACGTGAAAACGATAGTAATCCAACATGGTCAATCGTCGATCCACGAAGCTGTGGTCGTCCAACTCTGATTGCATTCGATGTCGACGCATTGACTGATCCCACCCGATCGTGCCGTACGGAAATAGAAGGGGATATGTCATCGCGTCAGCGAGCGGATGGGATCCCGGGAGAATTTGGAGACCGCCTTCCTTTTCCGTCATGACGAGGTATCGCTTCGCCTCGTGAGTTGGCTCGTCATCCATCAAAAGAACGATGTCGTCCACGTGTAATTCTCCGTATCTGCAAACAACATAATTGTGTTATGGTAAGTAAGGGAATGTAACATTCTTATTATACAGATAGATTAGAATATCGATTAAACCTGATAAGATTAATGAGCATCTTCAAAGTTATCTTATTCTATGTCAGACGAGTTGTTAAGATATACGACGTGTATAGTAGATTGGTGACGCACCTATGTGGATGGCTACTCTCGTGCGGCCGTTCCGTTTCGATGTGTTTTCGGGTGATCTTGTCGATGTCCGTACGAATTTGGATGCAAACCTTTGGCGCTGTCTCGAGCTTATTTTGTAGTTTTTGTCCGTAGGTCATGAATTTCTGGGCGATGGAATTGTTGTCCATAATCATCTCTCTTAGTTCGAGGAGTAGTTCGGCGTTTAAGGTGTTGCTCATGGATGGACGACGGTTAGTGAATTGTTCGTTGTTCACATCGTAAATGTACACCTGCGTTTCATAATCGGACGCGTTCTTAGTCATCGTAGTTATATAGAAACTGCATGCATGTATCGACAAAAACATGAGATACATAATTTCCGACAATGGTTTACCTGAGCGTAGTCCGGAGAACTATTCTTGGGCGGATGTAAGTTCCCGAGCTGATACCGGAGTTGGCCGTGCAGCATGTAGATGAATTCGCCTTGGTGAGAAGGTCCCGCACCCAATGGATGTAGATTGATCTTCTCGGAAGCGAACGCCAACATGCTGTTGTACTTACGAATATCGTGATGGAAGGCGGGTTCGTGCAAGCAAGAAGCCAGTGGTTCCGGTGCCGGTGGAAACGGTGTCAAACGAATGGCGTTTTGATTGCAACAACTCGTGAATACCGGATGATCTTTACGACTATACGAGACCGACTTTTCCGCCTCCCAGAATTTGGCCTTGCAATATTCGCATCGACAATCCATGTTATCGATGTTCACGCACGTGATTACGGATTCGTCGAAGTTCGGGTCGTCGATGTTACGAGCCTCGTATTTCGGAATTCCCGCTTTCACTCGTTGACGGGAGGCGGACACCGCTCGTCGGGTGGTGTCGCGGGGGAGGCGGACATCGTTCGTCGGCTGGTGGCGCGGGCGCCCTCCGGGTCCTTCGCACGGGAGGCGGACACCGCTCGTCGGGTGGTGTCGCGGGCGGCCTTCGGGTCCTTTGCACGGGAGGCGGACATCGTTCGTCGGCTGGTGTCACGGGCGCCCTCCGGGTCCTTCGCACGGGAGGCGGACACCGCTCGTCGGGTGGTAGCGCGAGCACGTTCAGGATCCTTCGCACGTGCTGCACGTTGACGAAGGGTAGCACTTGGTACGGACACTCCCACGTTCGAGTCTTCCATCTTCTCGTCAGGATCATCGGCAAAGTCATGTTCGCTTTCCGGAATATTCGGACAGGAAGTGGATGTAATGTCAAGCATTTCCTCATCGTTGTCGTCTCGTCTAGGAATTTTTGTCCATATGCCACATCTTGCGGCCTCTTTAAACGAACGTTTCATGATGGTATCCAAGTTTATGCTTTGATCTGCGTACGATGTACACACACACATATACAAATATTGAACATTTAGTTAATGTCGATTGAATATGTAACAATTTTAATGTGTAAAATATGGAACATGTTTCTGTGTTAAATAAGTAACATAATGTTAGCTAATACACAAGCAGTCTAACTTAAACCGGCGGAGCGCCATCTTTTCGGGTCACGGTGTAGCATCGGTAGATGTCCGTTAGGTATGCATCATCCACTGGCTTGCCGACGTCATTGGATCGCAGGTGCTCAGCGACAGGAAGTGAAAATTTATTTAAGGAGTCGGGGTCCTCAAGATTGATACAATGCAAATTCGATCTGACAATCGCCACGGCGTGCCCTTCAACACCGTCCCAAAACTCCGGTTGGCCGTATCCGACACCATGGGGCAGTTTGGAGCAGCCTTTCCAGGCCTTGTTGAGGTAGCCAAAGACAAGGACCGTCTTGTCACCGTCGGCGATGGTCCTCTTGAAATCGTTCCGACTGAGGATGTGGATTCGAAACCCGAGCCTTTTGAGTACGGCATCGATAACATGGTACGAGTAGCCTCCTTTCTTCTCGTTGCTGAAAAAGTCGGAATCCATAGGCAATGTGCGTCCGGCATCGTCCCATCCACGTTCCTTTCTGTAGATGTTGGGGTCTTTCTTAATGAGCTCCACGGCTTTTTTTGAAAGGCGCAGAGCCTCCTCCTTGCACATTGTGCGCACTTCAGCCGCGCTCTTGCTCGTGAACGTGGAAATGGCATAAGGAACACAACCTCCCGGCGTGGCAACGGGCCGGCGAGAGTGGGAGTGACGAAGCCTTTTCGCCTTCTTGTGGGTCACCTGAGGTCGAGCGCGCGCAAAGGGCATGTTGATGTCCATCAATTGCGTGAGTGTAGTGAAGTCGACGGTGGTTCCGAAAAGGCTGCGCAATCGTGTGCCCGATCCGTCGTGGTTAGTTCTTTTATGGACATCGGACGCGCTTGCCGTGTGAAATGCTGTTCCCGAATTTGACACCGCTTTACGAACGACGAAAGCCCGTGGCGGCTAGGAATGGCGATTCCTCCCCCCGGTGTCAACATTCGGTCAAACGCGACGTACACGACATTAATTACACAAATGTGCAATAAGCGCATGGAGTGACAATCGTGTGAAATACCGGAATGAACCTGCCTCCACGATGACACGTGCAAGCGTAAGAACGTTAATGAAAAAGCTGACCTTGGGGGCGAGTCGATGAAATAGTTGAGCTTGGGAACGGGTCGATGAAATAGTTGAGCTTAGAAGCGGGTCGATGAAATAGTTGAGCTTGGGAGCGGGTCGATGAAATAGTTGAGCTTAGGGACGAGTCGATGAGATAGTTGATCTTGGGGACGGGTCGATGAATTAGTTGACCTGTTGTCCCCGACCAAAGTACTAATCTCACCCACTGGTGTTTGACTTCCGTATGATTCTAGGAGCGGTATTTTACCATCGACTGGCCAATCACGTTTGAGCGAAGCTGCTTCGAGCATGGTTCCCATAAGGAGGGCATTATCGTGGACTCGATATATAACGGACATCGGCGATCGTGGAGGTATTATTGCCGACTCCATTTAAGTCGAGCTGCCTCGAGCGTGACTCACGCAAGGAGGGCCTACAAATGTCTGTTCTAGACTCTTGAAATCACTTTTGGGTCGATTTCAACACCCAAGTCTCGTCTACAATTCACCCAGCTCTTTCCCTCCCTAGACATCATTATACATAAATATGAGTCGCCTAATGTGTGTGACGGGTATATCCTCCCAATTATTATTTCAAACATATTTTACATCTACTTATTGTTCAGCTTTTTCAAATTGGATTCTGTTATCTTTATTCTACATATTGGACGGTCCATACTTATTGAAGATAGCCATGTAAAAATCTGTAGACTTCAGTTTATTCATACAAGCTGGATCATAAATGTCATATACATCTATTCATTATCGAAAACGAACGGATGTTGTGCATCGAATTGCTCCGAAGATTCAGCTTCTTGGGTCCTATTATGATCTTTATTCCACACATTAGGCGGCCCATATTCATTGAAGATACTCATGCTGATATCTGTAGATTTCATGCTATTGATGCAAGCTGGATTTTGTACATTTAATGCCATGTCAAAATCATGTGATTTCATATATTCATTCATCTCAGTGCGTGAAATTGTGACTGCATGATGAAGATCATTTCCGATTTTCATGAGGACGATATGATTAATGGCCAGTTTGTTGATGATCTCATCGATATTGGCTCGATATTGTTCGGGTATTTCGTCTCCTTGTTCTTCAAACGGGATCCGCTTACCCCATATGGCAATCTGTACTTTCTTTCTATCCGGTGTGAAAGCAATTAAATTGCATACGGGTTTTCTATTGGAAACGATACGAACGTCATATATCTGTTCCAATACTGTGATCAGATATCCTTGAGGGATATGTTTTACCGTTTGATCGTCTCGTATATCACATAATTGTTGTCCCGTGAAATGTTTCATTTATGTACCTGCATACAAAAAATACATACATTAATGTTCTACATTACATTTCATAATATTAATTTTTTGAATGCTTGGACCTAAGCTAACCCGGACTTAGGCTGAATGCTTGGACCTAAGCTAACCCGGACTCACCTTTGCATAAGCTGAAAATCTGTCTATAGGTATGCCCAATCAAGATCTGAAAACCCAAAGATATATATATATATATATATATATATGCATAATTATCAAAGTATGTTTCAATATATCAACATTACGGTGCGGTTGCATGTGCGTGTGCATGTGTGTGTGCATGTATGTGTGCATATGCGTATGCATGTGCATGAGTGTGTGTGTGTGTGTGTGTGTATGTACGTGTGCGTGTGTGTGCACGTGTGTGTGTGTGTGTGTATGTGTTTGCATGTGCATGTGTGTATGCATGTGCATGTGTGTGTGTGTGTACATATCTGCTTGTGTATTAGCTGAAAATCGGCTTGTGTATTAGCTGAAAATCTGTATATGCATAAGCTGGAAATCTGCTTACATAATTATATGCTGACAATCGGCGCACGTATGCATAATCCGAAAATCAGCTTGTGCATGATCTGAAAATCTGCTTACACATATGCCAAAAATTAGCTTATGCATAATCCGAAAATCAGCTTGTGCATAAGCCGAAAATCTGCTAATGCATAAGCGGAAAATCTGCTTACATATATGCCGAAATTCTGCTTATGCATAATCCGAAAATCTGCTTGTGCATCAGCTGAAAATCCACTTATGCATAAGCTGAAAATCTGCTTACATATAAGCCGAATATCAGCTTGTGCGTACGCTGAAAACCTGCTCACATATATGCCAACAATCGGAGTATGCATGATCCGAAAATCAACTTGTGCGTAAGTTGAAAATCCGCTTATATGTAAGCGGCTGCATACAAAAAATATATACATTAATGTTCTATATTACATTTCATATACAATATATCAACGTATATACAATATTGTAGACTATTGCGTTAGTTGGTTTTCACGAGAAGATTGCCACGGTGACATATGTATCATGCATGCATGCTCTATAGAATATACTACTTAGGTACTGGGAATAAGTTGATAATTTGCTTACATTGTGCGCTGAAAATCGGCGTGGGCATAAGCTGAAAATCTTTTGATGCATAAGCTGAAAATATTCTGATGCATAAACTGAAAATCGGCTCGCGCATAACCTGAAAATCTGCTTACGTATACGCATCAAAGCTGAAAATCTGCTGACATATATGCCGAAAATTAGCTTATGTATAACCCGAAAATCCGCTCGTGTGCATAACGCTGAAAATCTGCTTCGATACATAAGCTGAAAATCTGCTCACATATACGCTGAAAATCCCCTTATGCAAAACCTGAAAATCGGCATGTGCATAAGCCGAAAATCTGCTCACATTTCAGCTGAAAATCATCAGCGCAGTGTACATAAGCTGAAAATCTCATGATGCATAAGCTCAAAATCGTTGCTAACATGTAAATGAAAAATCAGCTTGTGCATATACGCGGAAAATCTGCTTGTGTATTAGCTGAAAATCGGCTTGTGTATTAGCTGAAAATCTGTATATGCATAAGCTGGAAATCTGCTTACATAATTATATGCTGACAATCGGCGCACGTATGCATAATCCGAAAATCAGTTTGTGCATGATCTGAAAATCTGCTTACACATATGCCAAAAATTAGCTTATGCATAATCCGAAAATCAGCTTGTGCATAAGCCGAAAATCTGCTAATGCATAAGCGGAAAATCTGCTTACATATATGCCAAAATTCTGCTTATGCGTAATCCGAAAATCTGCTTGTGCATCAGCTGAAAATCCACTTATGCATAAGCTGAAAATCTGTTTACATATAAGCCGAATATCAGCTTGTGCGTACGCTGAAAACCTGCTCACATATATGTCAACAATCGGAGTATGCATGATCCGAAAATCAACTTGTGCGTAAGCTGAAAATCCGCTTATATGTAAGCGGCTGCATACAAAAAATATATACATTAATGTTCTATATTACATTTTATATACAATATATCAACGTATATACAATATTGTAGACTATTGCGTTAGTTGGTTTTCACGAGAAGATTGCCACGGTGACATATGTATCATGCATGCATGCTCTATAGAATATACTACTTAGGCACTGGGAATAAGTTGATAATTTGCTTACATTGTGCGCTGAAAATCGGCGTGGGCATAAGCTGAAAATCTTTTGATGCATAAGCTGAAAATATTCTGATGCATAAACTGAAAATCGGCTCGCGCATAACCTGAAAATCTGCTTACGTATACGCATCAAAGCTGAAAATCTGCTGACATATATGCCGAAAATTAGCTTATGTATAACCCGAAAATCCGCTCGTGTGCATAACGCTGAAAATCTGCTTCGATACATAAGCTGAAAATCTGCTCACATATACGCTGCAAATCCCCTTATGCAAAACCTGAAAATCGGCATGTGCATAAGCCGAAAATCTGCTCACATTTCAGCTGAAAATCATCAGCGCAGTGTACATAAGCTGAAAATCTCATGATGCATAAGCTCAAAATCGTTGCTAACATGTAAATGAAAAATCAGCTTGTGCATATACGCGGAAAATCTGCTTGTGTATTAGCTGAAAATCGGCTTGTGTATTAGCTGAAAATCTGTATATGCATAAGCTGGAAATCTGCTTACATAATTATATGCTGACAATCGGCGCGCGTATGCATAATCCGAAAATCAGCTTGTGCATGATCTGAAAATCTGCTTACACATATGCCGAAAATTAGCTTATGCATAATCCGAAAATCAGCTTGTGCATAAGCTGAAAATCTGCTAATGCATAAGCGGAAAATCTGCTTACATATATGCCAAAATTCTGCTTATGCGTAATCCGAAAATCTGCTTGTGCATCAGCTGAAAATCCACTTATGCATAAGCTGAAAATCTGCTTACATATAAGCCGAATATCAGCTTGTGCGTACGCTGAAAACCTGTTCACATATATGCCAACAATCGGAGTATGCATGATCCGAAAATCAACTTGTGCGTAAGCTGAAAATCCGCTTATATATAAGCGGCTGTAAATCGGCTTGTGCTGAAAGTCACAAAGTCTGCTTACATATAAGCAGACATGTATGTCGTATGACAAATGCGACGACATGATACACACATACATTCGTGCATGCATGTGACTCTATGATATACATGATTATACGATCAACGAACATGTGTTGTTTGACATATATACATATATATGTAAATATCTTACATGCTGCTTCGATACATAAGCTGAAAATCTGCTCACATATACGCTGCAAATCCCCTTATGCAAAACATGAAAATCGGCATGTACATAAGCCGAAAATCTGCTCACATATCAGCTGAAAATCATCAGCGCGGTGTACATAATCCGAAAATCAGCTTGTGCATAAGCCGAAAATCTGCTAATGCATAAGCGAAAAATCTGCTTACATATATGCCAAAATTCTGTTTATGCGTAATCCGAAAATCTGCTTGTGAATCAGCTGAAAATCCACTTATGCATAAGCTGAAAATCTGCTTACATATAAGCCGAATATCAGCTTGTGCGTACGTTGAAAACCTGCTCACATATATACCAACAATCGGAGTATGCATGATCCGAAAATCAACTTGTGCGTAAGCTGAAAATCCGCTTATATATAAGTGGCTGTAAATCGTATAACAAATGCGTACATTCGATCGCATACCTGCGTGCGGATGGTGTCGTATACCGTGTTGATTAATGCGTGCACGCATATCGTCTGCATACATCGCGATCAATATATGCGGATGCAACATGATTTCTAATATGCATGCATGTCGTATAACAAATGCGTACATTCGATCGCATACCTGCGTGCGGATGGTGTCGTGTACCGTGTTGATTAATGCGTGCACATATATCGCCTGCATATATCGCGATCAATATATGCGGATGCGACATGATTTCTAATATGCATGCATGTCGTATAACAAATGCGTACATTCGATCGCATACCTGCGTGTGGATGGTGTCGTATACCGTGTTGATTAATGCGTGCACGTATATCGCCTGCATACATCGCGATCAATATATGCGGATGCAACATGATTTCTAATATGCATGCATGTCGTATAACAAATGCGTACATTCGATCGCATACCTGCGTGCGGATGGTGTCGTATACCGTGTTGATTAATGCGTGCACGTATATCGCCTGCATACATCGCGATCAATATATGCGGAGGCATCATGATTTCTAATATGCATGCATGTCGTATAACAAATGCGTACATTCGATCGCATACCTGCGTGCGGATGGTGTCGTATACCGTGTTGATTAATGCGTACACATATATCGCCTGAAGCAAGAGAATTAATTGCGGGGTTGCTGCTTAAACTATATTATATTATTCAACTGTTTTGCGATTGGTAATGGAACGTTTGCTTAAATATACCACGGTCACTTATTCGCGATGTGTATAGCGTATTTATGAAATTACCCGAAGCTTCATGTCGTTTCACGAAACTTGAACGACATGCTGCCACGTCTTCGCGATGACATATTAATGATATGTGATGGTGTATCACACATCGTCTTGGCGTGTTCTACCTACAGATGGCATGTGACACTATCGAAACTTGAACGACATGCTGCCACGTCTGTGCGATGACACTACGATATGTTCTACCTACAATATGGAAAGTATAATGAAATGATAGCGAGATGATGGCATGTGACACTGTCGAGTCTGAGGTCATATAGTAGTACGTGCCCTCGATGGGTGAACGACATGCTGCCACGTCTTCGCGATGACATATTAATGATATGTATCAAGGGGAGTCGTCGATCCGTCACAATGACACTGTCGAGTCTGAGGTCATATAGTAGTGCGTGCACTCGATGGGTGACCATAAGCATCGGTGGTCTAGTGGTCATAATGCATGACGCTAGCTCGAACGACCTGGGTTCAAATCCCGGTCGCGATGATCGCGATGACCGATGACATCGATGATCGATCGACGAATGTCGAATCGATCGAGATGTCGATTCGATGCGATACGATGCGATTGTCGTCGATCTTCCATATTTAACACATCACACAGATCTTCCATATTTACCACATCACACTGATCTTCCATATTTAACACATCACACCGATCTTCCATATTTAACACATCACACTGATCTCCCATATCTAACACATCACACCGATCTTCCATATTTAACACATTACATTATTCTTCCATATTTAACACATTACACTGATCTTCCATATTTAACACATCACACTAATCTTCCATATTTGACACATCACACCGATCTTCCATATTT
>LGRX02015054.1:0-10097 GCA_001247695.2 Cymbomonas tetramitiformis
AATACATAAGCAAACCACAAGATCGGAAGCATCCACGAACTAGTGTAAGAACCTAAAGGAACGAATCTCCACCGCAAGCTGCTAGTGCAATGCCAGCTAAGCACCACCGACTGAGAAAGCATCGAACGAAAGGGGATCCGAAAACGTAGAGTCGAATAGATGAAGAAAGACGCAACCAATCAACGTCATGCTCGCCGTGCCATAGGCGAGCCGTCAAGGAAGTGGTCGATCATGCCAAAGACCAGAGAACTGCAGTGCCAGGACGGTGCCAATCGCACGGGAAAAATCAGATGCCTGCGAGGTCGTGTGGACTAGTGGAGAGCTAGCTGGTGACAAGTGGTGTAGCGCTGACCAACATGTACCACTCCTGCCAACGATATTGCACGTCAAACAAATAAAACATCCCGAACAAGCACCACCCAAAGCGGAGCAGCAACGACCACGTAGAAATGCCAATCCGACGCAGGGTCTCAAGCCCACAACGTGACGAAACGAAGGTAATCCACAATATGATAACAAATTGCACCAAAGCACCACCCACAGGGTGACAACGCGCCCAGAAAACCAGAAGTCCATAAGTCCAACGAGTAAGATGTAATGCCAAAGCTAGAGGCCCCAGCGGAGAAAACTGCCCGATAGAAAGCGAGGCCACAGAATTCGTCCATTCCTCCAATAGCGAGAGAGAAAACCACGTTAAGCAACGTAAAACCAAACGTTCCAAATTACTTAAAACGCGCGAATCTGAGAAGGCGAACAAGAACAGAAACGGCATCACGCGTCATAATGCGATATATAACATAAGGCTGAGTCGTCAAGCGAAGCCGAAAATACGAACCATAGGGACGCGCTCCCTATAGCGGCTGCAATGCTCTCTCCAAAGCACGAAACGTCAACGTAAACATAAAAGGCGATCTTATGCGAAACGGAAATTAACTTGTGGTAGCACTCCACGAAGTTCTACTCTAAAACGCAGCCTAATGAGAGCTGCGGCAAAGATGATAATGTAAAACCCAAAGAAAGAGGTAGCGAAAGATGCGTGCTCTAAAAGAGGCAACAACTGGTCGTACAGGGTGGTCAATCCGACGTCCCAGCAGGCTCAAGTGAGCGCACGTCCTCGGCCAAAGAATGATGCCGAAAACGGCAAAAATCCCACGCAACCCAAAAGCCGAACCACGAACCAACCAACCTGCAAAGACATAACGCAAGCGTAAGGTGGTACCATAACCTGCTGGATATTATGCCGTGACGGTAATAATATTCCAAGCGGACAGAGGGTCTAAGCAGGTCGGAAAGCAGTGGCAGGCTACATACTCGGAATATTATGATATTAAAAGAGAGGCACACATACGGACTGGCGAGCTAAATAGCACGAGAGTTGTCGGTCACTACTGGACACCGAATCTGACAACGGTTATGACAGGTGACGAAATGACAATCACCATGTCATATCCAGCATGACATGACATGGTATGCGGACATGTCTGACAGGTATGACACGTATGACACATGTGTCATCGGTCATAACCCTGAGAGATCTCCCCTCTTAAGAGAGTTGTGACCTCACAACGGGCATACCTTTGTATATGTCTTTGATGTCTTTGTTGCTGCTGCTGCTGCTGGTACCAGTCTTCTTACACCGATGTGAGGCGTCCCTCATGGTGTTTTTAGGATATTGGGGGGAACTGAGTCCACTTTAGTCCCTCACCTTAGGCATTTAGCCTTACAGTTCTTAGGATGTAGCCCCCATGAATTGCGTATCGTATTGCAGAGTGACGATTCAAGGTTCCATGAATTGCGTATCGTGATTCAGATTGACGCTTAAAGCGTATCGTGATTTAGAGTGACGATTCAAGGTATCCGAGGTTTACGTTACGGATTATTTGCGCTAGCCGTCGACGCCTTTGCGAACGATGATCGGACGATTTAACAATTTATAATCGAACGATTCTCGGCCTGATATATACAACTGATCGACGAAAACCTTTAGGTACATGTTTCCACAGTTATTATATATAGTGCACCCAACCCTTCCTCCCCTCCTGAAGCTACTTTGGAGGTTCACAGGCGGTCACGGGGAGCCCGATGTTTCCGGAGTTATTTCACCGGGGGCTTGTTTTAATGCTAACGGAGTGGCCCTGCTTAACGGGATTGGACTTATAATCCTTTACCCGGTCTGCTCAACTCCTCAATTTTTGGTCCAGTACGCACGCTTTGACGAACATCTGTCGATTCAGAGTGGATTCGCCACGTACTAATGTGAAATTTATTTTAGTTATGTGTGTCAGGCATAACTTAGGATCACAACTCCGTCTACCTCAGTCGATGTCTCCGGTAACTTCGGATGCCTGGCCACAATATCCGAATGACAAACCACGGTATGGCAAAGGTAGCATTAGCAGTTTTTATTTATCCACAGATATGATATCTCGCATGTGTGCGTATCTGTGCAAGGGTATGATTTTGTACAAGGCTCACTACATTTTTAGCAAGGAAGGATCAATTTCCCGCTTCTATGCAACATAATGATAAAACATTAAGAGCAAGGTATATAGATGATCGACGTGTATTAGTATACATTATAAGAAGTAAGGGCATCAGGCATAATATAATGTTTAGCCTTCATAGGCAGCTATCATGTCTGCTGCATTGGTCAGCTCTGTGGCTTTGGCCCAGGTGTCATGCTCAGGGCCGTAGCCTGCATATCGCACTATGTAGTACTTGACACCTCTAGTGATCTTATCTGAGAGTATATGTGATATCTCAAATAGTGGTTGCCCTTCTTCGGCGATCATCTGTGGCAGAGGCAAAGGTGCTTGGATCGAGTCGTTATACAGCTCTATTCTGGATACAGGCTGTACCGGATGGATACGGATATCGAGATCTCCGAAATCTAACTCGTATGCACGTCCATGGCTTAGCACTTTGGATATGGTAAACGGCCCAATATATGGCTGCTTAAAGTGTCTGCCTGCCTCTGTCAAACCAGTCCATTGGATAAACTCGGTCCGTAAAAGAACTTTCTGCCCTACTGCATATTGCCGGGGCATGTGAGTCTTATTGAATCTGGCTTGGCTAATTTCTGCTGCTCGGGAAATGTTGTCTACCGCGTTGGCATGTACAGCCGAGTACTGGTCAAAATGATCTCGAATAGCATTCTGTATTGGAACAGGAGCTTCTGGCGGAATGATGATTGCCAGGTCATGAGGCGAAAGTGGCTGCGCCATCGAGTCGAGATAGAATGGTGAATAACCAGTAGATGCAGAAACTGTGTTGTTAATTGCAAACTCCACCAGAGGCAACTTGTCCTCCCACGAATTGGCTGAAGTATCATTGCAACAACACCTGTGGATGAAAAGTACTATCTAATCAGTTTATAAACCAGAGGATGGTGAACCATGAATCAACAAATTGAAAATTACCTGAGGATATCCTCAATGAAGGCATGGCTCCTCTCATTGCTTGCATTCGACTGTGGATGGTGTGAAGACGCCATAGACAATCTCGTACCAGTAGATTTCCACAGTGTTTACCAGAATGTAGAGGTGAATCTGGGGTCTCGATCTGAGATGATGTTCCTCGGAAGACCATGGAGCTTGAAGATATGCTGCATATATATCGAAGCAGTATGCTGAGCAGTCCAGGTCATGCTGAAGGGAATGAGATGACAACAATGAGAGAATTGGCACATTACCACAAATATACTGTTGTGCCCATTAGTGGTGATAGGCAGGTCAGTAATCCAGTCAAGAGATACATCAAGCCATTTTGTCTTTGGCACACAATATCGTATATGTGACTGACCGTAAGGTTTGTGTCGCCTCGTTTTCTGGCGTTGACAAACGGGGCACTCCCGAATGTACTGGATGGCTGCCGTCGTCATTCCTGGCCAATAATATCGGCTACGCAATAGATGAAGCATGCGATTTTTGCCTACATGACCAGAAATAGTGGCTGAGTGACACTCATGAAGGAGAATGTGGCGAAGCTGTGTGATCTCACCGTCATCTGTAGGGACCTTGGCAGTAGGTGGAATGTACAGCTGTCTGCCATATATGGTCTTGCGATAGATCAACCCCTGAATGAGCTCGAAGCTGCTGACTGACTGTGATGAAGTCGATGATGTCAGCTTAGCCAATATAGTCTGTGCAAATGTATCACGATCATACTGGGATATAATGATGTCGTGAAGCTGATGAGCTGATGAAGAAGATATAAGAGCAATGAATGTAGGATCTGTAGATGGTATGTCAATGACTGGAACATCGCTGATGTCTATATGTTGCAGACAATCAGTGAGTTCAAAGAGTGCAGAAATACGAGTGAGTGCATCTGCAACCTTGTTCTTTTCGCCAGAAATGTGCTCTATTCGGAAGTTGTACTCGGAGAGCTCATCCAACCACCTCGCCTGTTTGGGGCTTAGTGTGGATTTGGACTGGAAATAAACCAGTGGCTGATGATCTGAGCGTACAATAGTCTCAGGAGCTCCCAGCAAGATGTGGCGAAAGAATCGGAAGCCCTCCACAATGGCAAATAGCTCGATCTCAGGAATAGGCCAACGTCTCTGTGTATCAGAAAGAGTGACGCTGTGATACAGTAGCCACATGGCTTCATACCTTTTCCTTGGTCCTGTAGTACCACTTGACCAACGTGTGTGCCTGATCCATCGACCTCCATAATAGATGGCAGTTTCTGATCTAGAAGCTGTAGTATTGGAGCATTGCAGATGGCACTTTTGAGGTTATCAAATGCCTTCTGCTGCTCAGATTCCCAGACAAACTCTGCATTATCTTTAAGGAGACGATTGAGCGGCTCGGCAATCTTGGAGAACTTTGGTATGAATCTCCTAAATTGGCCGACCATGCCCAAGAATGACCGAAGGGATGACTTGCCATCTTTAGCCATACGGCGTAGAGGCTGCTTTCCAACGGTAGGACCATACGACACTGGAGGCTGTATTGCCATGACTGCTCGGATTCGGTCTTCGATGATGGATAGGCCTGCTTCAGAGATGTGATGTCCGATAAAGTCTATAGATCTGACGAACAATAACTCCACCTTGGAAGGCCTGATGAAGAACTGGTGATCTCTGCGACGCTGGAGGAACTGTCGGACATGACTCACGTGGCTATCAAAGTCCGGACTGTACACAATAGTGTCATCCATGAAAATGACAAGGAACCGATCGATGAAGTCGAAGAATGCCCGATTTCCTACACGTAGAGCGGTTGCAGGAGCATTGGTCAATCCGAAAGGCATAACTGTCCACTCATAGGAACCGTATCTGGTGCGAATAGCTGTTTTGTGAATGTCATCTGGATGTATAGGGATCTGATGGAAAAACTGATTGAAGTCAAATCTGCTAAACCATCGTGCACCTTTTAGCTGTTCAAGAAGGGTGTCGTGAGGTGGCAATGGATACGTGTCCTTAATTGTGATGTTATTAAGGGCTCGATAATCACAGCACATCCTCCACTTCCCACCTGGCTTAGGAGCGAAAATGATAGGACATCCATATGGAGATGATGACGGACGAAGGATACCCAATTCGACATATTTGATGATCTGTCGTTTGAGCTCTTCCATCATGGGCACTGGAATGGTACGAACTGGCTGTGATGGTGGCTTGTGCCCAGGTTCAATGTTGATTCGATGATAACCACCTTCAAACCGTTCTGGCCTATGGCCAGCTGGAAGATCCTCCTGGAATATGTCTGAAAAGTCTTCCCTCATCTGATCACGTGCTGCTGTGACCTCTATCTGGGTCTTCCATAGTGGTGTCTGAGTCTGCTGCTGCGAAGACCAGTTCACCATCGACCTCTGAGAGAAAGAAGAGATAAGCTACGGCTTCTTCAGCCGAACCACTGGATCGAATACGACGTAGGTGCTTTCTCATGGTGGTGGCACTGACCAATTCCATTTCAGGAAGGCCATCTGAGCCTGGAGTCTGTTCAACTCTGGATAGTACTGTGCGAACACTGGAGCCTGATGAGTGCTTCCTAGTGATCGTCAGATTTTTGGACTGGAAGTCAATGTGTGGATTTCTCCTCTCCAACCAATCTTGACCCAGGATGACAGTGAAGGGTTTCATGTCAATGATGTAGAAATCCTCTGTGTCCTTATACTTACCCAGCGTAAATGTAGCATTGGGAAGATAGGATGTGCAGGGTAGTTGGCTTCCTCCAGCCAATCCCACTGAGAATGATGAGGAATCTGTGGGTGCAATACCAAGCTGAGCAGCGAACTGTCTGTCGATGAAAGACGATGTAGCTCCTGGATCTACCAATATGTGAGTACTCTGTCCATATACTTTCCCTTTGTACAACAACAGCTTCTTCTGTGATTTCAGCTGTGCTGTCTGAGACTGCATCTGTGCGATGTGCTCTGAGGGAGTGTCCATCTGCTGAAACTGTAATGTCAGACTGGAAAGGACTTCTTCTGAGATACTCTCATCAACCCGGCCACTTGCTTCAGTGGCATCTTCAGGCTGATTTACCTTGGGGCTGCTCTCAACACTGGTACCTGTGCAGTACCCTGAGAGTTTCCCTGAGGAGCTGGAGCTGAAGCTGGAATTGGAGCTGGAGCTGCAATTGCTGCATTGATGTTGTGCTGACTCTTTAGCTCCTTAACCAGGGTGTTGATCGTGTTGACGAGTTTGCCAGACTCATTCTTAGCACCCTGATTCTGTTGTTGTTGTCTCCTGAAAGGATTCTGAGCTGGAGGCTTGCCTTGTATGGCTTTTCCCTCTGGAGTCCTGGTGGAGAAACAATCCTTTGTGGCGTGATTGGTACGACCACAACGTTGGCAAGGCTGAGGAGGATTTGGTGTTGCTCCTTTCCCTTTTCCTTTACCTTTGCCTTTTCCACCTTTCCTTTTGTTCCTTTGGGAATTCTGGTTGGCATTTGGATTCTGATTGCCATTCTGGTTCCAGTTCCTATTGGATCTGTCATATGGCTTTCTGCCACGCCCTTTGTCCTTATCCTTTCTGACTGGGCCTCCTGACGACTGTTCTTTCTGCCCCCGATAATGTAGGGTCTCTGACTGCTTCGAATGAACAACGTAATTCAAGTCGAGCAGTATCTGTGTGGTTTGTGACCACGACAGATTATTCCTTTCGTCTTCTGTAAGGAATCTGAGATGGAACTGTTTTCGGAGATCAGAATCCATACTGCTGACAAATCTGTCCTTTATCAACACATCATCCAGATCAACTGCTGCCAATGCAGCCAGTGACGTGAACGTGCGTAGATAATCTGAGAAAGTCTGGTTCCCTTGATGCAGTGCCATTAGGTGTTTTTTAGCCACTGATCTTTTATGGGGGTTGCCAAACTGACTGAGGAAAACCCTTCTGACCTTCTCATATGTGGCATCTGGTTGCTTTGCCACGACCTGGAAATAGTGTCGGTCATTGTTTTGGATAAGCGTCAGGAATACTGTGATCAGGTCCTTGTCTGGAACTCCTGGATAAGTGAACTGGAAATATCTGTCCACTGTGTCCAACCATACCTCTGCATCCTGTCCTGCTTTAAATTCCTTAGGTGGTGTCATTTTCACCTTTGGAACTAAAGTGGATGGAGCTGGTGCTGGTATAGAATCATCATCAGGATCTGTGAAAACTATTGGAGCATTATCTGTTGTATACTAATCGTCTGGTTCCGGTGGTTCATTCTCAGGATCTCTATATCTGCTCATGTCGGGCCTCATGCGACTGATATTATCGAAGTACCCTATCTGGTCGAATCTGGTCTGGGTATTATCATAACCAGCGAGCCACTTGGGTATCTTGAACCGACTGTAGGCATCATAGGAGCCTAAGATGTCAAAGAACCATGTCGACGGATCTGCATTGATAGCTGGAATGTCTGATTCGTCTGCCATCTAAAAAACAAAACACAACACCAAAAAATACCTCTGTATATATATGGTATATATCTCTATGTTATATACATATAGTATATCTGTATGTTATATACATGTAGTATATCTGTACATTATAATGAGGTTATGTATATATATATATATATATCCACCTTCTTCCCCCCTCAAGGAAGTGTGAATACACATAGGCAGTTGTCAGTTGCCTTTATACCTCATGATTAGCATGCAGTCCTTATAGGAAGCAGCGTATACAGTTTTAGGGTTGCAGCCCTACAGTTCTTGGGTTGTCGCCCTACAGTTTTTGGGTTGTTGCCCTACAGTTCTTGGGTTGTTGCCCTACATTTCTTGGGTTGTAGCCCGAAATGTTGTCATGGCTGTGCTGATTTCAGCATGACATATATGCCAAACACGAAGTGCTTCCTATTATATAGGTGGCATTTAGGGTATGTAACGTTACAGTGACCCTTATCTCCCACAGTGATATTAGGGTGTTACTTGCCATCAGTAACCCTAAAATATGTTAAATTAAAGCAGTATGAACATTTTGCAAAGATATTTAAGCAAAACTGCATTTAATTTTTCACTGTGTATCACGTGGTTATTAGGAGGTATGTTACACCCCTGTAACTGTACACGTGAATATAGGCAATATTAGGGCGTTACAGGTGCTGTACTATTTTGAGCATATTTTTCAATAGCTAATAAAATAGAGTAACGAAAAAAATGATGACCATAACATCATTTTTAAATCTAACGTGTGAGTTTTTCACGCATTTTAGTACAGCAACTTTGTATACCCCTAGATGTTACACACCTGATATTCAGGGTGTTACACGAGATATGACCAGGCTCATTATGTTTTTCAGATATCTTAATAGGTATAAAATCATAATTCGAAATAAAATGGGGTCGAAATTTCAGTTTTGAAATTTATCGCACAGCATTTTTACCCATTTTCCACCTTTTTGGCCATTAAATATTTACCTCAGTAATATATCTCGGTGTGTGTGGAAGTTGCAAGTTACAGAGCTAATGCAACTTATCTCACTTTTGCACATGATATTTTTCATGGCAATATAGTGAATATTTCTGATGGTCAACATCTATGCGGTTGAGCATATATATGGGTTTTGCTGATTTGAAACCCATGGAAGTTGGTCCACTTCCCAATGATTTATTAGGTGTATCAACTATAAGCGGGTTAACCACTTAAGTGATAACTTATCAGAACCTATGATATATTTGGGCATATGGCTGTGCACTGAGAGCATATCAAAGTGATATCTCTAGATTCCAAATACAGTAATCACCCACCTTTAAGAAAACAGGGATTTTGGGCCAGCCAGCCGTACTCATCGAGTTGGGTACCCCCGCCAGCGTCAGCGTCATAAGAGAACTCGAAGAATAGTAGATCGCTCATTTTCAACCAGCCAGCTTATTTCTTCACTCAAGACGTGGACACTCACCTCAGCCCAGCGACTTTCTTAAAATTTTCACACCGCCCGACATGGACCCAGAGAGCCGTGCGCAGCTGCGTGACCTGAAACAGGATTTTGTCGACGAGATTATTTCTGAAGAAGACTACTTGCAGCTTAAAGAAATAGTATTGAACGCGGTTAAATCTAAGGCATCAAGCAAGAATGAAGCCCCCCGTGAGCCTCCGTCTCAGCCCACGCAGCCGAGGGAAGTGTCCCCTGAGATCGTGGAGGTTCTAGAGCTTCGTGATATTTCCGACAAAAACATTTCAGTGGAGGAAAGTGTACAAGCCGTAGAAGTCCCAATGTCCCTCGTTCAATCCTCTACACCTTTCTCGAATTCTAGCTCTGCAGTCGTTCGCGTTTCAGGTCAAAAACGACAAGCGTCTCGTCTCTTTGATTTCGGATTTAGGCCTCACATATAGGCTGAATTTCAGCTCATATATAGGCTGAATTTCAGCCTATATCTGAATTTTAGGTCATATATAGGCTGAATTTCAGGTGATATATAGGCTGAATTTCAGCTAAATTTTGCCTAAATTCTATTATATTTCCTTAAATTTCCAGCCAATTTTCTTAAATTTAAGAAAGTGCATTCTCGGTAGTCAGCCAGCACGGTTATCTCTTATTTCGGTCATTTTCTTAGCCGAAAAAGCCAGCCAGCCGTACTCATCGAGTTGGGTACCCCCCCACCCCCCAAACGCTGGCTAGTTTCTTAACGTCGGGTTTTCTTAAAGGTGAGTGATT
>LGRX02015056.1:0-14043 GCA_001247695.2 Cymbomonas tetramitiformis
GACCCTCATGCGCGACACGATGCGTGGTACACGAAAGGGAGGTGCCACAATCAACACAGCGTTCCACCTGCTTTGAGCTCGCAGGACCCTCGTGCGTGACACGATGCGTGGTACACAAAAGAGAGGTGCCACACAAATACTTTCTATTACGAAATATTACAAAGCGGTTGTGCAAAGTCAACATACAAATACACGTAAGCTACGTAAGCTACTTTGAAAGTCACTCTACCTGAATATCCTCGCGATTGAAGTCGTCCGCGTACCAAGGCCAACAGCTCCACAGGCTCCACGCTTGCGTCGATGGTCTTTTCGACTGACGAGCTGTTTCAGGCACAAAGGATTACACGATTCTTATTAACATCTAAAATCGTGTGACTGTGCAAGAAAAAGAAGAAATACTAACTAGCAAATTGTGCCGACAGGACAATTGAAAGCAAGTTTATTCAAGTGCAAAGTAGTCTAGCAAAATCGTAATTGCATACTATTCGAGCAACTTGTCACGAGGCATATACCTGTTTAACTGTGAGGGCTATCCCTCATCGATTCGTTGAACGAGTGAAAAGCCCCCTGCCGTCACTATCCCGACACACACCCGACTCTCTTAATTAAAAGAAAGACTAAACCAAGTGCGATGCAATAAAAAACTCAAACAAGGACAAGAGCGTACCTTAAATTGGCTGGGTTAGGTTTCACCCCAGGGCGTGCTGAAGGCTAACGCACTCCCAGCCTCATTTGAGCGATCTGTCTATCTAAAACAAAGTTCGCATCGTCGGACCTTAAAAGCTACAAGCACCTATATCACTATACTACTTATGCAAGTGCAAATCGCGCTACAAGTTGCAAAGTTCAAAGGAAACAGTGCTCTGAGGATGATGCCACCACACTTGCGAGCAAAAGAGCGCCAAAGGTAGTGCCACACTATTCGTCGAGATACGTACCACCTCTGGGTTATTTTGAATGTTACTTTGCTGCGAGATGACACCCCACGCTTGGCAGTCTTGACATTCCTGTACCCGGCGGTACCACCAGGCGGCAATTAGCACAACAGTCGCAATGACTGCAAAAGACATGCTACGGAAAGCATGGACACATACCTTAGATTCCCAGTGTTTCCACACCACCAGAGCCCAAAAGCAATTGGGGTGGTAACTGGGATCGGCGCGTCGGATATTTATATCCCGCCTCCTCGCCAAGAGCCATGGGGCGGTTGTTATGCAATTTTGAGTTGCGACACTGGAACCTAGGCTGGGCCTTTTAAGAAGCTAAAAAGGCCCAGTTTTTCACAATCCAGTAAAAACATGCAAACAGGCACACACACCTGTAAAATTCTATCGAAGAATTCAATTCGAAAGCGCATTTTCGAACTAGCTAGCCTAAAGGCAGAGAACGCACACAAAACAAGTACTTAAAAATCACTTAAACATCACGTAACGTGGGAGCTCCTAGCCCCACATCAAATGTCGAGCGTCCCTATACCAACTCACCTGCCCTTCAGGATATCACAATGAATCAAAGTGCGCAGGTAGATGCACCTTTCCGATCATGCTAAAAGGTTGTGAGCGCACCTGGCGGGAATGATGTCCGCTCATTCCGTGGGTGACCAACGGCCATGGACCATTTTCAAACGTGCTCATGGACTTCAAATTGCGAACACTGTAAGTGAATTACGAAAGGAAAATAGGTGCGCAGGCAGGATCTACTCTCAAAATTTCGTTCGAAAATTATGGGGTAAATCATAGTTTTGGGCAAGCGACAAAGTGCGTGGGTGTGTGGGTTACGTAAACACCAAACGCATCTTGCTTGCGGCGACCACGCAATGACCAACCACCTGCGGAAAATATACGGTACGCGAAAATATCAGAAACTATTTTATACTAGCAACACAATACAATCAAATTATTTAGGCTGATCTAATCAGAGTTTGCAGTGTGGTTTTCGGCTCCGTGCTTTCAAACTTCGGAGACGCACGTAAGACTAAATGGGAAGTCAAGAGCTCACGATACTCAAGGTGAGGTCATGGTCATCGCCAGTGACATTTCTGCTGATGTCATCGATTACTGGAACGCGAAGAAACGGTGCAGTGCGTTCGGGATTTCCGATGACGGTTACGATCCAAAGCGAAACGAGAACGCGGATCGCGGATCATCACCATCGTTATGAGCACGCTCTCAGGCGATTCAGGAACGGGGATCGTGACGTGTCGTCTTTGTTACACGAGCGCTCCGCAACGGGGGGGAACGGGGAACAGTCGATTACGCATTCAGAACTGAACGCCGAATTCCAGATGATGAACTTCTCATTAACAGGCCCGTCCTTAAAACTAGTTTGGAAATTTGGCGACATGTCGCATCGTGTCGCTTTTGATCACAGCGATCTGATTGGTTAAAAAAGCGATATGCGACGTCGCCTCATGGCGACAACATCTAGTCGATGCCGACAACATCTAGGTAGGCGACGGCCGAATTCTAAAAGATGTTCATGTTGTCTGCTTGTCTCCAGACAAAAGCCGATGCGACATGCTTTTGTCGCCTGTTTGTCGCATTTCGTCACTTTAATTTAAAATCGATCGTCAGATCCAATTTTGTTCGACGGCGTATAGACATTTCATGTCGCCTGTGACACTTTCAGGTTCCACGTAGGCCATGCGACATGCCCACGTAGGCAAAGCGACATTTTTCTGTCCCGCGCAAACGAACGAGTCGTCGCCTCGTCGCCTGTTTTGACCTACTTCCGTATGGTTATGTGATACACCTACCCTACGGACCCCCCTAGCTACCCTAGCTACCCAATACAGTAATCACTCGGTAATAAGAAAACCGGAGATTTGGGACCAGCCAGCAATATTCGCCAACTTGGATGCCCATCCCCCCTCCCCCCCCCGCCAGCGCCAGCGTCCTATGAAAATCGTAAGAATAGTGGGTCATTTTTTTTCAATCAGCCAGCAATTTTCTTAAATTTTCAGTGATAAACCCGTGAAAATGCGACATTTTAAAAAAATTCCGCCTGCGGCGCACCAATAAGAAATATGGCGCCAGCGCCCATATTTCTTATCACCCCATATTTCATAGCTCAAAAAAGCCAGCCAGCAATATTCACCAAATCGGGTACCCCCCCCCAGCAAAGCTGGCTACTTTCTTATTGGCGGGTTTTCTTATTACTGAGTGATTACTGTAATCACACCTGAAAAGCAAGATGCATGTCCTGGACAGAGGATGGGACACCAGTGCCTGCCAGTCCAGTACGGCACAATGATAGTAGCCACCGCTGAAAACCTCCTGAGCACCTCCAAGAGCCTACCCACCAAGCCGAAGGGGGGGTTGCACCAGTTGTTCTCAAGCCACCAGTCCGTTAGGGAGAAGCAGTCAATGTTCTCGAGTTCTCCGACCGAGCCTGGGCACCACCATCTGCTGTTGAACCGAGGCAACAAAGCATTCTTGTCTGTGCCAAAGCGGTCCACTGTGTGCTGGCCCCAGAGTCCGTCAAGCCACCTGAACCAATACGGATTCAGTTGCCAGTCATCCCCATCATAGATGCCCGCCAGATAGTCCGCCTGAGGCCCTGAGCATTCAGCTCCCGAGGCACCCACGCGGGGTAGAGTGACACCCCCAGCCGGGTACACTCCTAGAAGATGCTCACCACCAGCCGATGAAGCCGATGCTTAGAGCTACAGCCTTTGTCCAAAATCTGACAGCCTGTCTGAGAGTCTGTGTACAGCTTAAGTGTACCCCCTTCCACAAAGCCCGAGAAGGACCGTAGGGCCTGCAAGTAGCCCACCATCTCCCTGTGTGTGGAGGTAGGGAAGATATCTTCCTGGGATTGGCCGGCCCGGGGCCGTGTCACGGCGGCCCGGGCCGAAGGCGGGCCGAAGGAAAAGTTGCGGATGGGCCGAGTCGCATTGAGGGGAAAATCGATAAATTTCCAAAATTTTATCGATTTTTGACAAATTGTCATACTTAAAATTGAAATTTTGCGCCTGCGGCGGGCAATTTTGGGTTCGGGCCGAGACGGGCCGAAATGTGGCCGAAGTAAATTCCCAATGCGGGCCGAGTCACCTCCGCGGAAGATATCTACCCTGTGTGGAGGACTCCTCCCGCTCTGCTAGGGTCAAGTGCCCCCTGGCGACCTGCTCTAGCCTGCGTGTAACCGCCTCCAGGACTGCTCCCCAGCCTGTGCCACCAGCATATGCCCACATCCTGTTTCTGAAAGCCAAAAAGACTGGCTAGATAGGGGCTTCAAACTGCCGCCTCTGCACTGAAAGCCAAAACCGGAGCTCTTCTGCCACCTCCTCTGTTAGCCTGATGGCCTTGTCCTAGGAGGTGTGCCTCTCAACCTCGAAGTACATCTCCCTAGAGAACATCTGACACACCTTGCCCAGGGCCAAGCTGAAGCTCTGAATCTTCCCCGCCAGTCTGGAGAGCTCCCTGTGAGAAGTCCACTGCCTACCAAGTGCGTCTGTCACCCGAGTTTGAAAGGAGTCCCACTTCTTTTGGGGCACGTAGAACACCCCTCTGACAGAGTCAATACCAATTCCCAAGAACTCAATCAACTGCTGAAAACCCAATACTGACTTCTCCTGGTTGACCAAGAAATCACTGTCCTCCACGTCCTGAAGGACTGTCGCCTGCTCCTTTGCAAAGGGCTCGCCAGAAGGTCTCTGAATGAAAAGAAAATCATCCAGGTAGTGAACCAAGCCTGCACCTTGCCTCCTCCACCGAGCGGCTAGCTCATTGGTGATCTTGGTGAAGAAGTAAGGGGCAGGCGCCAGACCGAAAGGCAGAGCCTTAACCCCTAAACGGCGAATTGTTCCGATATCGGAACAAGTCCGGTCGTGGGAATGTGCATCCATGTGGCACCACATGCTCAAGGGTCGGCATAAGGAGCATTTCAAGGCGTTCAAACATGCCCTTTTGTGTGTTGCGAATGACGAATCATTGGGATGGGTAGTGGATATACGCCATATATCTCACATACCAACATGTTCAACTAAATGCTAATTCTTGAAAGTTGGCCTTTGGGAGCTTGAATATTGCGTAAAATCATACAAATTCGAGGCTAAAACCCGATGTTTCTGCCCAAATGGGTGGGACTAAGAAGGTGTATAACATGCCGCGTGTCCATTGGCATCACCCTCGTGGTTGTATGCATCAACCATGCGATATATCACCAAGAATATGGAGCAATCGTCCTAAATTGCGCTTAAGTATGGGTGAAAATTCCTTAAGTATGGAAAACATTTACAATCGAGTGTTTTTTGGGGTGTTTTCCCTAAAAACCGTCATATTCACCGGGATAAATGTGTGCTACTGGTTGGGAGTGTGTTAATATTACTTATTCTCAAGGTTTCATGACGGTAGTCACCCAAGTAAATCGAGATGCAAGTTGTAATGGGGGATTGAAGAAATTTTACCTGCCCAAAAAACACCAAATTTTGGCTTGGATATGTCACAAATCCGCATATATTGACGATAGGGATGCGTGTTATGATGCTCCTAAGCTTATATGATGGCCATACAAGACATATATGACATATATGACACTGTGCATACACATCGAGGTCGCAAGAGACCACACCGAGTGCATTCTCGAAAACACCATTTTTTGCATAAAATTCCAACCGCCGTTTAGGGGTTAAACACATAGAATAACCTCTCCTGCCAGCTAAAAGCCACGTAGGTATGGAAGTCCTGGTGTAACTCTACGACGTGGTGATAGCCCGAAGTCAGGTCAAAAGACCAGAGAGAGCCTTGCCAGAAAAGCAAGTCTCTCACAATAGCCAGAGATTCGTACTTGAACTTCTGGACTGCTATGAAAGAATTGACATACCTGCCATTCCAAATAAGCCGCTTCTTAGGCGGCTTATCTGGGCCCATGTCCCTGTAAGCCACTGCCAACGGTGACACAACTGTGGGCTGAGTGAGCCACTCCTCTGCTGCGCCAGACTGAGCCAAGCCAAATACCGCCTCTGTAACAAACTCTGCCTCTGCCAAAGCCGAAGGTGCATTAGCCGAGAACCGGCTAGGCGGGGGGGGCGCAATCCAAGTGAGCGGGACGCCGAAAAGGACCCACGTCACCACCATAGCGGAGGCGAAGGAACTCCAGAAACCAACTCGCTGCCTCAGCCTGCCTGTGATCCTCGGGACCTCCGGGACCCCCGGGACCTCCGTGGTTGGAGCCTCGTCGAACTCCGACGGGCAGTCCACAAATTCTGCATCACAGCGAACCTACTAAGCTAACTCACCTAATCTCTGAAAAACCGACGCCGATCCGAAAGCAATCAAGGAATTGGTTGTCAGCCCGTCGTGGGGCGCCACGCCTCAAGAGAATTACGTGATCGAGGATTGAAAAACGAGTCATTGCGGTCACAAGGGGAGATTCCTCAAGCAATTTGCAAACATTATGCGTGCATCTAATGGCTATTACCCTTCGGGTGGCTTAAGCCACCCTAACAGCGATTTAGGGTGGCTTAAGTCACCTTAACGTTTTCAATTATTATGGGAGCTATCGGTACCGGAAGCTAGATCTTTTTAGCTCAAAATGACGGCGACATTGTCTTCTTTTAGACACTATGTGCACTATTAGGCGAGCCCAAGTTCCCGGTGAGCAATTTTGGGAAGTATCCAAGAGGGTGCAACATTTAGTAAAATTTGAGCGTTTCCCCCGGTTTTTGTATACCCATGCTACTTCAACCGAGATTTTGAGGGTCAAGATGACCTCGGGTCAAACTTTTGGCAAGACACTGCAGAAAGAGCAGCTCGAGATCTTGACAACATGGGTCTCCAAATTTTGAAAGCGTCTTCGAGGAAGCCCCCGGTGAGCTAATTAGCTTAAGGTGGCTTAAGCCATCTTAAGGAAAATTGGGAAATACCCACCCTACTTCAACCGAGATTTTGAGGGTCAAGATGAGCTCAGATCAAACTTTTGATAAGACACTGCAGAAAGAGCAGTTCAAGATCTTGACGACATGGGTCTCCAAATTTTGAAAGCACCGCCGAAGAAGCCCCCATGGGCCCTTTAAGTTAAGGTGGCTTAAGCCACCTTAAGCTGCGGGTAATAGGCACTAACAAACAACAAAGTGCCAGAAGGTTACGTAACGATTCCTCACAGCGGAATTGCACCGTGACGTTGGAATTCGAGCGAAGGAGCGAACCCTAAAACCATTAGAAACGAATAACACATCACGATTACTTTCATTACTTTACTTACTCAAGCGGGCGAGAAGCCGGCGAGTCTCTCGGGCTATAAACCGGAGTTCCGCGACCACTGGAGACCCAGTGACGCCATACCGCAGGAAGCGGTTTTACATTCAACGTCCCTTTCCTCCTTTACCATTGCCACTATTCTGTGGGCATCGGGGCGAGATATGGTCTGGAGCGCCACATATGAAGCAAGCTCTACCCTGCACTACAGGCTGAGCACCTGGCTACAGTCGTCGCCTCGTCGCCTGTTTTGATACGCCCCCACCTGGGCTGCCCGGTTGACACTAATCACCAAATAATCTGGACTGCAGTCTGCCTGGGGGGGTACGGTATGGATAGTGTTTTCGATATTGCAACCGCAACGTGTATTACTGAAACCATGAACACCCTGTGTTTTGCAGATGAACACGAATATTGGCAACACAACCACACGGACCGTATCACTGACCCCCACCTTATCTCACTATACCGTAGAAACAGCAATCTATGGCTTAAACTAATAATTCAAAACATGAACAACGAAATGAGTAATAATGCCATCTCGGGCTTCCCCTTATCACACTATGCAACCTACCGTCACACAAAAGACAAACGCTTTAACTGGTTCAGGCGTACAGGTCATATTATGGCAAAACTTGGATACGCTATCGACTCTAAAAATTACCCTGAAAATGAAGCGGGTGAAACCACTTTAGTCACCACCCTTCCCAGACAACTCTACATGTCAAGGAATGTTACCTCCGCAATTGAAAAATATAACCTTAAGCACACAGGTTCCTTTCTGACTCCCTGCGGTGGAATGTTAAAAAACTGGCAAGAAAACAAAGGCTTTTTCAGGCTGAACGGTAATAAACCCCCTGGATGGCTAACCGCAATCGAAAAGGAAATGCTTTAAAACCCCGTAGATTTGGACTCACAGGCCAGATATGTCAAGTAACAATATAGAGACAACATAGTACCCCCGGACACGGGTGAGTTTCATTGGAAAGGAAATGGTGACCGAGATTCCATCTCTCTTATCCACATTACCAATATTGACTTAGAGGCCATGTCAATACAATATACAGAATACAGTAACAATGCCAAAAACCCTAATGTCTTTGTCAGAATCGAAGGAACCAGTAGTCTTCAATACGACTTTGAATATAGCATCACCAATGACGGTTGCATCCTAATTCCTGCAGGTTCCATTTTCGAATATAATGACCATATGGACCCGCCCTCTTCTGTTCTTGCAATTGCTAAAGTCAGTGATATTAACTCACACTATGATTACATCTCAGACACACAGTATGAGACCATTATTGCCAGAATGAAAAACAAAACTGCGGAAGAAGAAAGTGAATACAGCTGCCCTAGCGACTCAGAAGAAGAATCTACCCCCTTCGCTGAAAAGAGCAAACAAATGGAGGATTATGATATGGCAAGCGATGGTTCCCTATTTGCCGGTAAAAAAATCAGCATGCAGTGGTGCAGCATATGCCATAAAACTTTTTGACAACGGAACAGTGTCGCAATCGGTTTCGGTTGAAACCGAAATACCGACGACGGTTTTAATCCTGCTCGATGATCCGTCATCGACTGTCCCCGACAGGACCCTGGGTGCTTTCAATCCGGACGGCACCGATCCCGACGGGGGGTTGAGAAATTTTGATCCGTCTCATCCCGATCCCGATGAGATTTTCCCGAAATTGAACCGCATTGTCCCGATCCCGATGGTGTGTTAGCCATCGATGAACCGTGCTCGCATTCTCGATACTGTATGCCGAAGAGGACGCCGATGAGAATTGTGAGAGCCAAAAATGTAGAAAAAATAGTAGGAATTATATAATTCGGAGCCGTTGAAAAACGAAAAGTTAAAACCTAAAAGTTAAAAAGAAAAATTAACTCACGACCGAAATCTGCACCTGTTACTTTTTTGTAGCAATTATTCTATAAACCTCATTTTGGAATTAAAATCGATAAAAGGTCCAAAGTAGATGCCAATACTCGTTTCATCAAGGCTGTTTCTTCTGTGGAGGTTTCATGAACAACCTGACAATGAAGACGGCACCGACGAGGAGGACCATCAAAGGGCACGAATCGCATCAGTTTACAAGTATGTCCCCAAGTGTAGTCACATGTTGTATGTTATTTTATTCGACTGCCGGCGTGTTTCCTTTCGTTCAAATATGTGTTGCCTGGCTGTCTTCGATGGCATGCGTGTACGTCGTGGTCTCCGAGATCATCGAGCAGCTCTGCGAGTGCACTGCGCGTGCTTTCGTGCAGATATGGGTTGCTTGAATGCAGCCTCGTCAAATGTTGAGTGCACGTTTAGGAGTGCCGGTAGCCTGCTTGCAGATTTTCATGCCCACAATAATCTAGGCAGTGATTTGTTAGAGGCATACATGAGCATTATATGCAATTGGAAGTTTCCCTTTTTGCGTCCCTCAACAGAACAGATATTAGAGAGGTACCAAAAGAAATATGGTGCCACTGCTCCAGAAGACAGCGGCGAGAGGAGTCTGACTCTGGTAGCGTGTGAGTGAACACATTCGTATGACGTTAACTTATGTGCAGGACAATCTTAATATTTGCAGCTTGCATGCACAACATTAATTCTGCCTAATACTGTAGAGTGTAGACATTATGTATTTCGGTGTGTGTGGCTAGTGTGATGTCATATTGTAACACAACATATTCACACGACATTCACGGTAGATTTAGACTTTTGGGCTGTGTAGAACCGATAGTATCGGTAGATTTAGACTTTAGAACCGCGTAGAACCGATCTTCCCGGTATATTACAACACGTTGATCCGTAAGCAACCGATACCGATAGGACATCATCCAGCATTAAACCGTCCGGGACCGATACCGTCAAGTAGATGGCACCAGTTAAACCGAGGCAAACCGGCATTGTTGGTAGGATATGCTCATTTGGTCCCATCGAGATCGGTTTATTTGCAACCGATTGCGACACTGCAACGGAATGCCACTTGTTCGGAAGATGAATATCCCCCCCTCAAGAACTTTCGTCGCACCGGGGCTTCTTATCAAGGAAGATATCCAAAACCCTAGTAGCACATCTGCTGAAATTGCGGGACTGCGATTCTTACTCACAGAATAAAAAGAGAAACTCCTCAAATCCATGACTCCAATGGTACATGCCATTGACTCCATGGCCGCAATATCTGCTGTAACAAAGGATGGCAGATTCATGAGTGCCCGGGACAAATTACGTGAAGCTAATCGCAGAGATGTGCAGGCTGTTCGCCTACTGTTAGAAGAACGTGGCTTCTACAGTGAAGGAGACCACAGTAAAATCATCCTTAAATGGATCAGGGGTCACAATAATGACAATGAAAGTCCATGACAGAGTGGACCGTACTGCCAAAAGAACCTCATTCAGAGGGGGTTGTTTAGACATCTCCCGCTACGACCCTGCCGATTAACTGCCCTTCTCGTTATTCTTTTTTGAGGTCCCTATTTTAGGTGATATCCGCAGTCACATTAGAAGAATTCAACGTCTCTCACACTATCATAATTGGAGAACTCTACAGTCTCAAGGGAAGTACTTGAGGATGCTCAACGAGAATAACACCACCCCCACTAAAGATATTTCCAAAATAACACCTAAAGCTTTCACTGCTTCTAGAAGCAGAGAACTCCTGGGTCTCCAAGCCTCTCCGGCACGTTTATTTAAACTGGGGAAAATCGAAACTGAAAACTGCCCCTACTGCCAACAGAATACAAAATGCACCTTCGAACACATCCAACTTGAATGCTCAGGACATAATAATAGTTTGTATAGTCTTAGAACAACCCAAGATGGCGAACTAAGGAAAATCATTGCTGAAGAAATCTCAGAAAAGCCCAAACTACTAAACCCTGGAAAAGGTACCACATACATCAAAACACAGCCATCGAAACTTTTTCCACTTGCTGACCTAAGACAGGAAATGAATGAGGAATTATACTTACACGCTCTCCCGGAAGCTAGCATGTACCGACCACCAAGCTCAAAAAAGAATGCCATTGCTGTGACCGCTAAACCCGAAGTGGACCATGTCACGGGAACAATTAAATATCCCGAACTCCAATATGTCCAAAAGAAAGAGTTTTGGAAACTTTTGGCCTGGCACCGCCTTTCCAACAAAGCAGTCCCATGCTCACTTGCGGAGTAGTCGAATAGGGCACACGATATACATGAAGCACTCAATGCATGTAAGTTTGAATCGGGAGATCCCAAAAACTGCTACGCAATCAGAAGAAGCCTCTTAGATATTTTGGTGGATGACAGAAACTTTGACAAAAACGGTTGTGAACTTTTCTCCAACCCACTAAATGCCCACCCTAGAATTCACTCGAGAAGATGCATACCCACCACAAGAATGAAAAAAGCCCTCAGGCCCTTCTGCCATCATGGGATAATTGGCTTTGATGGTCTCGCTTGGGATGCCTACGTGGACCCGATAACAGGCATTGGCAGAGTCGTTTATGGAAATCCCCCCTTTGATGGGAAAGATAAGGGCAAATCTTCGGCGGTTATGACTACCTTGGAAATGGGACATAAAGCGGCCAACACCGTCCCTGGATTTTCAGGAACATGGATTCTTCCGCTGTCTCCCAAAAACCAAAAAAGATGGTTCGATAAAGGCTTTAAACTTGTTTTCAGATTCCCGCATAACACTATTCCATTTATCCCACATGGCTATTGGACGGGTGATGACCCCTACGTTCTTCCAGGTGGCGGATGCTATAAGGATGACTTTTCGGATGTCGTTATCATAGCTATAGACAGTGCACCCAGTGATACTCAACCAGCCTTTGACTGGAGGCCCACACAGAAAAAGATTGCCAGATGTTTCCTCAACGTCCTTCCTAAGTCCAGAGTCACGAAGAAGAGGCTAGAATACACAGGAGTCAGCCCTGATATTTGGAATGAAGTTCTGAACGAAAGCGACAAGGTACTTCCCTCTTCGCTTTGCCCATGGCCCACTCGAGACCCTCCTTATCATCAGAGTGACATTGAGCCCTATTATATATGGTGGTCACCACGACACGACAATCACCAATGCAAATTCCAAGCCCTTCATAAGCACCGTGAAATGGCCCAAAGTTCTTACACTCATGGGATACCTCCCTCCTCTTTTTGGTACTGTCCTCAACACGATAGGAGTTCCCCGTGGTAAGATTAAACCTCTCCTTAAAAAACTTTCTAGAATTTGTAGGCAACACGCCAAAAATAGGCGAGACGTGTTTCTGCTAAACACCACCACCACCTTAAACACGCCGACCCGCATACAGTTGACATCTCGAGCAATGAAACCATGACAGAAACATAGGCCGTGCAACAGTCAAACGATTTTCTTCAAACCCTCCTGCAATAAATTTCAAAAGTCTTGCAATATAAGATGGTTTCGTGTCCCCAAGGGGGAGCCCCCCTCCCCCCCCGCCACCCCTCTCCCCCGCCCACCCTGGACCCCCTTCCTCAACGTCTCCAAAAACCCCCTTAATTCTCCGACTTCTCTCCCCACCGCCCAGATTCAGCCACCCCTCCACTCACCCGGCCATGGCTGCTTCTCCATCTTCTAGCGTGTTTTATTGCCTAGCACTTAGCTTTTTTCTCTAGATGTCACCCTGCTGAAAAACGGTCTGGGCCCCTTTGTGGGCGCGCTATAGCAGATGGAGTAGCCCCTGGTGTTTTCACTAGCCTGCTTTGCAGGGATACCGCACTCTCAGGACTTTGTCCCCTTTGCTAGCGTAAATGTTTTATTATTATTATTATTGCCATGAGGAATGGTGTACGCATGAACGAGTGCGCGGGAGCCGTACCGTATATGCATATTGCTGGCACCAGTCCGTCATTTTTTTACTTCGTGTTCTTCGCGTTCCTGTTAGAGTTTGAAACGACCAAGATGACATACTGTCATATTTATGACATGTTATCGATCACATAGCATGTCTCTCCCTCTCCCAAAGCTCTCCCTCTCCTCCTTACACTCTCCCTCTTCGTCCCTACTTCGGAAATCACGAACAAATGGGAAGTTATCGAATACGAGCCACGCGTTGTCTCGAGGACGCCGGTCGGCAGCCGAGGCCGACATCTCTTTCGACAAACCATTCGAACGTTTAATCCTTTGAAACTTCCTTGAGATGTAAACAGAAGTGGAAAAGTGATACGAAAGAAAAACTCCGTTATCTTACTTGAGAGCGACACGTGCAAATTGCACATGGGACAACGAAATGTCACCGAGCAGTTGTCTTTCAACACACCCTCGAGCTGCGCGCCTTGCTCCAAGGTTGTCCCGGCAGAGAGTTTTTCTACTACGGAGAAGAACAACCACCGAGGTTGCGCATTTCCCGCACAAAGTGTTGGCTTTACCGTTGTCGTCGCAATTTGTGCACCCAGTATGCCGAAACATGCTTCCCTTAGGGAACTTGATCGGACATGCCATAAAGACAGCACTTTCTCGTCGATATCTTGGCATAACCCTGTGGCATCAAAGGAGTTTTGCAGTAGGCGAAGTATGATAGTACGAACGATAGGCAATACAATTATACAAACGAAAGTATGAGAGTACGAACAATAGGCTTTGGAACAATAGGCCAGTACCATATCCAGGTGATGGTCGCCCGCAAAATCCGCGATGATATTAGACCTCGTATCGTTGGCAATTTCGACATCGACCGCGGAGGGGCACACTCCGTACTCTACCGCCGGTTTCGGGGCTTAAGGCCACGGAAGAAGAGGCACTAGTACTACTAGTACTGCTACTAGTACTGCTACTAGTACTGCTACTAGTACTGCTATACTACTAGTACTACTAGTACTACTAGTACTACTAGTACTACTAGTACTACT
>LGRX02015057.1:0-37136 GCA_001247695.2 Cymbomonas tetramitiformis
GCAATAACGTTGCCCTAACTGCACACTAACAGAAGGAATCTTTTAGGGAATATGCCAATGTGAGTTAGTGCATGGCACCTTAACGACGTCCTAAGGGGGACGTTAGGTGTTTTGTTTCATCCAGTGCACTAACTGGTCGCTAGGTTAGTGCACCGGATGCAACAAAACACCTAACGGCACCCTTAGGACGTCGTTAAGGTGCCATGCACTAACTCACATTGGCATATTCCCTAAAAGATTCCTTCTGTTAGTGTGCAGTTAGGGCAACGTTATTGCGCAAAGGCTTGCCGTTAGCGTCCCGTTAGCGTACCAAGAATGGAAGATTCCCTAAAAACTCTAAATCCCCAAATGTGATAGGAAATTTTCGTGAAACCATGGAGATCGCGCGATGGCGTCGAATCGCGCGATTAAAAGATCACCGCACAGGATTTGAACCTTCGCATGTGGTTTCACACGATGAATGACCTTTGACCTTCGACATTATGTCCAACTGAGCTACGATCACGGATGATCGCACAGCAACGGAAATAATGACGAAGTCCACAATCGAAATTTGAAAATCATACCTTGACCGACCGACCGCGACAGGCTGAGCGTAAAGTTCTCCAGCTAGGACACTAAAGGAGCGCTATCGCCGCCAAAGAAACAGCTTCGTTCCCTGCCTCGTTAGAAAAATGGAACCCACTGAAGAAGAAAAGAACAAGTACCAAGAACTGTGCAATGAATATGATGAGGATGAGTCGATAGCGGGTCTCTTGAACTATGTGAAGGCAACGCGCCCAGCATTGAGCGCGGCCTCGCCCTCCCAACAAGCCGACGGGAAAATCCAACACCAGGCAAAGTTTGACCTAGCAAGTAGGAGAAAGCCAAAAGCCAAAAAGGATGGGACGCAACAAAGGGTCAGGGGCCCTATGAAACCCCACGAAAGAGCGGTGAGGAATGCGATCCGAAAAGTGACCGGTGAGTATCACTCTAAGTATGACTCACCGCGCGGTTTCGTGCAATTTCCTTGTTTTCGTTTCTTGAAGTTGAGCGCGCGGCTTTCTAGCGTAAAAAATACCGTTTAATCATCTTGTGTTGTGCGTGGGTGCGTGTTCTTTTTGTAGTCAAGTCGGCCAAGGAGGAGAAGTGGTGTCCTATCCTGAAGACATCGGAGCAGCACGAGGCTTACAACCGCTTAGTGAAGGAGGTCGCGGCGGAAGCGGGCTTCGATACCAGGAAGGACAGCACGATTGAGCCTTTCATCAGGGCGCGCGTGCGGGCCGATGTTGGGAATTTCAAAAACGTTTATCGCTATGGGAAGTGGAATAAGCAGGGTAAGGAGTGGGTGCTTAGCACTTCCAACGCCCACCCATATTCGGGATTGAAGGAAGCGAAGGGCCTGAAAATCTCCGCCAACAACGACAAGGCCAAGAAGGAGGCATTGGAGGCGGCAGGGATCACGCTGGTGGAGCCTCCTTCCACCGCTGCGGAGGTTGAAGAAGAGTTAAGGGAGGCAATAAGTACGTTATGACCCTTTTTATGCACTGCGCCTTTTCTTTAAGGCGCATTTTATGCACTATCCTGTCCGTATATTAACAATACACCAACCCGTAGTCATAGTACACTATTAATACACTATACGGCTACTAACAGAATTCCCGGCGAGGGGTTTTTCGCAGATGAGTACTGCTTCGAGGCTTGGGAGCTCCTGGAAGAGTCCGAGGAGGAGGAGGAGGAGGAGGAGGCAGAAGCCGCCTCCAAGGGACCAGACAAGGGAAAGGGCAAGGGTAGAGCGCCCGAGGTGGATGCCCCTCCGAAGAAATCCCCCAGGAAGGCGAATGCGGTGGCGTCCCCTTCAAAGGGGAAGGCGAATGCGGTGGCGTCCCCTTCAAAGGGGAAGGCCACCGCTCAAGAAGAGGAGGACGCTGCTGATCAGTCGGACCTGGCAAAGCGGTACCCTGTCGGCAAAGAGGTGTACCTCTACGCCCGACCGACGGATTCCGATGAAGCACTTATCGAGTCCGAAATCCTCGATCCAAAGGACTATTTCACGTCGAGCCCCCCGTTGACGTTGAAAAAGACCGTGCCCCTCCTGTCCGGGACGATATCAGCCTGCGAACTGGACGCTGAAACCGTCCACGGCCCGGGAAAGTCCGACATTAAACTCCCTCCGGAGTTTTTGTCCATCAAGGTGAGAAACATATATATGCATGCTTTAACGTTAGTGTCCCGTTAGTGATATGTTAGTGTGCCTTCTGTACACTAAGTGTCGTCCAGTTAGTGTGTTAGGTTCTCAGCATTTTCCAAGTTACCTTTTTAGATTACCCATGTATATCTAACTTGTATATATCGTTTTCGACAGGTGAAACAATTCAATTCCAAGAAGACTGGTGCGGATGAGTGGCACCAAAAAGCGTGGAAAGTTTTAAAGCACATCCTCTCCTCTACGGACAAGCATGTCAGCGAGGATGAAGCTAAAACCAAGACCCTCAGCAAAGTCACAGAAAAATATTACGAGGACCTGTTGAGGGGTAAAAAGCTCCCGAAGGAGCTCAACCTCGTAGTGCACGGCAAGTACGTGCGGTATGGATTGCTGAAACATGCATTCGCGGGTCCACCGAAAGGGGGCAATGACACCGAATGAGTAGCACTAGTTAGTGAGGACTACTAGCAGGTTACCAACCTATTGGTTTTTTAAATAATAAAAACTAGCCTGTTTCGCACGTATCTTCATTGCTTGTTTATGTCACTGTTTATTGCGGATTTCGTGCGCTGCGTGAAGCTCGTATAGTGTGTCGTTAATATACTACTAAAAGCACACAAACAGCACACTAAAGACGCACTAACAATAACGGTTAATGTGCATAGTTAGTATACCGTTAATACACTAGGGTACCAGTTAATGTGTAACTCGCATGTAGTTAATGTATGTTAACAGTGTGTTAACTATGTACTAACCACCCGTTAATGCACGGAGTTAGTGTGTTATTAGTATGCCGTTAATGTGTACGTTTTAGGTACACTAAGTATGTACTACATATACACTATCTACGAATTACCTGCCTGTTAATATTCTCTGTTAGTGTGTCGTTAGTGTCCCGTTATTGTTCCGTTAGGGTTCCGTTAGTTGCACACTTAGGGTCCTAAACGCAAGTAATCATACTGAGTTAGTATGCCGTTAAGGTGTCGTTAAGGTATGTTGCACAGAATGCACGACCTAAAGGCACACTAACGTGGCTGTTAGTGTGCCTTTAGAGTGCGTACATGCACACTAATGCGCCGTACTCTTATACAGTTAGTGGGTCTTTAGCGTACCGTTAGTGCGCGTACTAACATTTTCTAAAATGGCAGGGTGTCTAACCTGGCCGGCAAAGTGGGCAGGCACACGCGGCCCAACGAGAAAACTTGGGACCAACGCAGGGACGGAACAGTCCACCCGTGGTCACGCCGAATGTGACCTGCGTCCAGAGGGCCGTCCACGATACAAGAAGCGCGGCGCGCCACATCCTCAGCATAAATGCGGGTGCAAACCCAAAGCCAAGTGAGGACCATGAGGAGGAGGGCGGCGGCACATCGAGACCAGCACGCCAAGGAAATGATAACCCCCCTGAGGGGCACGACCATCCAATCCTCTGCGCGAACACGGTGCATACCAACGTAGACGATGGAGTCCCCCACTGACTTGCCAGCGTTGAGCGCCGCTTCCCGGCGTCGGCAACTTTTCACGTAAGCAAGGCCATCCTGCTCGGCGGTCTGCGACTTGGCGACCAACAAGTCCTCCTTCTCCTTGGTGCCCTTCAGCAGGAACTTGGTCTCGAGCTCTGCAATAAACGCCCTCAAGGCCCAAAAATAGTGAGAGTCCTCCGTGCCATCCAGCCCCGTGAGACCCTTGGTAGAAGTTGCTTCCTTCTCCCACTCGTCAGACAGCTCACCCTCAGCATCACCATCCTCGAACTTCTTACAGACTGCCCATGTTGTCCCTGGCGCCAACTCATGGAAAGGGGGTTGTGCGCAGCGTACTGAGCCCTGGTAAGAGTCCCTCTTGGTGAGGTCCTTCAAGACGTGAAACGCATGGGAGGCCATGAGGCCATTCTTCATGTATGAAGCGCACCACCAGTCATAAGCGACTGAGGTAGCATAATCATCTCCTGCTAAGAGTGAAGGCAAGAGGTCCCACAGCGATCTGCAGTCTGGTTTGGATTCTATGAAGGCCTTCTTTGCCAGTGCGCTGAGCGAGTGAAAGGCTGCTGATCTCATGTGCCTGCGTTTCTTGGCCTCGTGAGCCCGCTCTGCTTTTGCCACCATTTCAACAAAGCGCCTGATGAAAAGCGCCCTGTCCTCATTCTTGCCACCAGTGTAACTAAGCTTGTCATCAATCTTGTCAGGTGTGTGACTGTCTCTATCATGGTAATCCATCTCGTCTACGTCGTCAAACGCAAAGAGGAACTGATTGGCTGCGGCTGCTGCTCTCGATGCTGCTGCTGCCCTTATTGCTCCTACTGATGTTGGTGTGGGGGGACTGGATTCTGGACCTGACCCTTCTGTGCTCATATAGCCAATGTCAAGCTGCTGACTGCTTGTCTCCCGTGCCAGCCGCCGTGCCTCACGCTGTCTGGACTGGGCAGCGGCAACGCTCAGCTCCGCCTCGCTCTCCGTGATCAAGCGCTACGTCAGTGCTCAGCAAGTGGGGGTAATGCAGGCCTAATTCAGACTGGTTTAGGCCAGTGCACTGAGTGCCCCTGGATTGACACCGTTCTGAACCGGCAGAAAGACGAAACGCGTGCAGCCAGCGCGAGCTCAAAAGTCCAACAACATGTCTAACAGCTCTGAATCAACAGCAGATGTAGAATAGGGGCTTAGTCCAGGCTAGTTTAGGCCAGTGCACTGAGTGCCCCTGGATTAGCTAAGCCAACGTACATCAAGAGCATAGAGCCTATAAAGACAGCACTTCTTCCAACAGGGCACCAGAAATAGCACGAATACGCAGTGGTGTGAGCTAAGCCAGTGTGCTGAGCACCCCTGGATTCACTGCACCACTGCTCATTAAGGGCACGGAAGTTGGCATGGAAGTCCACGCCCAGTCCAGTAAGCAAGAGAGAAGTCGCCACACAGAGCAGAGAGCTAAGCCAGTGTGCTGAGCACCCCTGGATTCGCAACACCACTGCTAATTCAGAAGGTAGCTGGCGATATGAGGGCCTCACCGGCTGCTAAGTGCTGAAAAAGAGATAAAAGAGTTCTTATGCACATGATAGAGAACTAGAGAACACTCAGCGGTGAACAGCACTCCAGGCTGGGCCAGTACTCAATCAGGTCTGAATCCACCAGTCACCTGTGGCAAACCAGTGGGAAAGACCACCCACTTGTCACCTTCAGGGTTGATGCCGCTGCTGATTGGCTCTAGCAAGCTCGCTCCTGCTTCAGGTTTAGGCCAGTGCACCAAGGGTGCCCCTGGATTAACCGTCAGACAGGGTAGAACTGCCACAGAAACCGTAAGGTGAGAGTCCACTCATAAGGTATTAACTCGCTGCCAGTCTGCTCTGTCCAGGCAGATGCCGCCGCTAATTAGCTGCCAGGTCACGCACACTTGCCTTTCAGTTAGGCCAGTACACCAGGGGTGTCCCTGGATTCACTTCAGACAAGGTGGTCAACTGGAAAGACCACTGAAAGGTAGCTCATCAAGGCACACATTAACTGCTGATTCACTCTGTCGCTGCCGCCGCCCAAGCTCATGCCGTGCTGATTAGCTCTAAAACTGAAGAACACCTGTTAGCAGCTAGGCCAGTGCACCAGGGGTGCCCCTGGATTCACTGCAGAACAAGGTGCTGAGCATATCACCGGATAGAAGAAAGCCGCTCATCAACCAGCGAATTCCGAGCTAATCCGTCGCCGCCGTCGCTGGTGACCCCTTTTAGTGGAGGTATCACTAAGTTCAGGGAAGAAGAAGGGTCCGCCAGTGTACCGTGGGTACCCCTGGAGTCGCCTGACTTCCGAATCCGCTCTTGCAAACTACTGCCGACTTGTCGCCAAAGGGTCTCTACTTCTGAATTAGCACTGAAATAAAAAAACCGCTCCGCGCAGGACATTATTGTTTTGAAAAAGTATGAAAACAGCAGTAAAATATGTTTGTCAAGATTGGTATAATAATCACAAAATACGAATTATTGTGTACAAAAGCTGTGAGCAGAACTGTCTTAGCACTCTAGCGTAGGTACGCGAACAGCCACCTAGCACTTGCGAAGGCAAAACAATAATGAGTCCACTAGTCTGACCTTCGGTCAGAGCTTACTTATCTCTCAATGCTCTGTCACATTTCCCAAAACTGTAACGGGTTCTAACCCTCAAATCTTCATCTGGCCAATGGAAAGTCATTATTCCATGCCAGCGCTAACAATGTTACCGTTTACCACATTCTGACTGACACGTCAGTGGCAGAGGAGTCACTGTCATCTTCATCTTATCATTCTATGATCACCCAATAACGACCATATCTTCTCCGGCAGGTCTGCACCTCTTGAGCAGTCATCTTAGCAGAACCTGTCATACTGTCATCTCTGTCACGTGTGTCACCAGCTGGACAAACCCGGCGCGGTACCATGAGAAGCCGGCGTTTGTTACGCCTGACCCCCGGCGCCCCCCGAGTTGAAGGTAAGCAGCCGATCAACGACTCGATTTTCTCTTGGGAGCTCCAGTAGGGGGTGAACTCGTCCTTGAAGTCGTCCCAGGTTTGCAATCCCGCCGCGGACACCAAGTGCTTATGCACCATGCGTTCCTTCTTGAACTGGCTTATCATCAGGCCCCCCTCTTTTACTGACAACTCCTTGTTAATAATCAGGCGCAGATACGTGTCCACCTTGTCGAACTCCGCATCCTCCGCCAAGCCGCCCAAGTTAATCCAGAACGTTATACCCATGGATTTGGCATTGTGGAGAAACTGAGCTTCTTCCACCAAAATGCCTGCCCCTCTAGACGAGCCCGCTCCGTGGTCCCCGCCTCCTCGTTGCACCTCGGCTTCTATCTGTAAGTAAAAAAAACATTTTTAGCATGTCTTAAAATATAGAAAAGGATGCTTTGGGAGGGAGAACACTGTTTGAAGCAGAAGTAAAAAGTAATTTACCTATCGGTTGGAGGTGCCCTTTTTGCCAGCTTTCTTGGCGGGTCCCTTAGCGGGCGAAGATGAGGCCTTGCGCTTTTTGGTCTTCGAAGCCAAAGGGTTTTTCATGCCCTTCAGGTCAAACTTTCTGTAAGCCTCCATGATGCTAACGCAGAGGTCCCACGTCTGCGGCCGGAAATTGGCAATTGCCCAGTGCATGAAGTAGTGGTTGATTTGCGTGGCGCCGAACACAGAATGCTTGGACATCGCTACTTGCTTCACATGCGTCTCCATCGACTGGTTCAAGTGAGACATTACGGGGTACCAATCTGTGACCCGATCGAGGTGAGCGTTGATGCCATCGTCCAGCACCTTCACCCTCACCTCTACCTCAGGGAGTGCCTCAGGATCTCCCTCGTGCTCAGACGTCTCCACATTCTCGATGTACTGGAATCCCTTGGGATATTTCTCGGGATCTGGTACTGAAAATCCATGCTCTGATTCGAACCTCGCCATTTTTTCCACCAGCCCTCCGACCTCGTAATGCCCAGGTTGATAAGGGGTACCCCCTTCGGTGTCTTCGGGGACGCTGGCGACGAACTCGGAGATCAACGCTTCTCGGTAAACGGTGTACACGACCCCATGCTTTTCGAAAAGGGTCGAACGGAGCCCTTGCATGAACTGAGTGTTGTCTTTGCCTTTCTGCTTCTGATCGAGCTGGTTCTGCATCTCGCCTAAGAACCGAATCATGTCAGGCGTGAGACCGATGTAGATCTTGCTCTCGAAGGACTGGAAAGCTACCTCCAACGGGATTTCCTCGTGACACTCGTCGGTGGCTTGATAACAGTGCTGGTGCCCAAAAACCTTGCCTCTGTATTCTCCCCTCAGAGCTTTTTCCAGGGAGAATTCGGCACGGGTTTTGACATCGTCGATCGCAACGAGAGCCGCATTGAAAGGGGCCCACGGGTTCTCCTTCCTGCCGGACTTGATCTCGTTCACCCAGCCCCTCTCTTGATCCCGGCAGGCCTCGTACCCCTTCGCGTGGTACAGGCACTTGATGGGGAGACGAATCACACTCCCTTGCTCCGCCGCCTCGTCGGGCGACATCGGATTCGGCCACCGGTGCTCCAGCTCGATTTTCTTGCACAGCTCAGCTTTCTCCTCATATTCTAACTTTGCTGCATGCTCCACTTTCAGCTTAGCGTGCCACCCATGTGCAGCCTCCTCGGCTGCCTTCCTTGCCTCAGATGGGGTGGCCACTTGAGACATATCCACATTAGCGCCCGCTCCAGTAAACACTCTGGAGCCACCAGGTCCTTCAAGGGCGCGTTTGGCAGCAAGCTCCACTGCCGTTCTCCTGGCAGCCTGGGACAAGACGAAACTGTTCATTGGCTAATGAACGCCTTCCGCCCCGGTACAGGGTGGCTCAAGGCGCGCGTTTCGAGGCGGAAAGCGTGCATTAGCTAATGAACGCCTTCCGCCCCGGTACAGGCTCAAGGCGCGCGTTTCGAGGCGGAAAGCGTTCATTAGCTAATGAACGCCTTCCGCCCCGGTACAGGCTCAAGGCGCGCGTTTCGAGGCGGAAAGCGTTCATTAGCTAATGAACGCCTTCCGCCCCGGTACAGGCTCAAGGCGCGCGTTTCGAGGCGGAAAGCGTTCATTAGCTAATGAACGCCTTCCGCCCCGGTACAGGCTCAAGGCGCGCGTTTCGAGGCGGTAGGCGTTCATTAGCTAATGAACGCTTTCATCCCCGGTACAGGCTCAAGGCGCGCGTTTCGAGGCGGAAAGCGTTCATTAGCTAATGAACGCCTTCCGCCCCGGTACAGGCTCAAGGCGCGCGTTTCGAGGCGGAAAGCGTTCATTAGCTAATGAACGCCTTCCGCCCAGGGACAGGCTCAAGGCGCGAAAGGGACGTACCGTAGCCTGTACTAACAACAGGTATGTCGCCACCACTGCCGAGGTCATCGGTCCTTGGCGGTGGCCTCTTGCTTTGCCATAAAGGAGCTGTAATCGACGCTTTCCACGCCGTGTTTACATAGCTCGCTATAAAGAATTCCTTGCTTTTTCCTTCTTGTTCTGCCCTACTTCTCAAACTTTGAAAAGCCGAAAGCCGATTCGTGTGCCTTGGAAGGCTCAGGGCTTCCTCAAAGTTTGCGCTGTCCAGTTCGATTACAGTAAGCTTGTTGTTCCTAAGAGCGCCGAAATACAGAATTGGAGTCTGGTCTTCAATTATACTATACGCTACGCGTTTTTCTGGAAGGAGGCTACCGACTGCATTTACAGTGTGTCGGAGAGGTGTTTTGGGGAAAATTGTAAAACATTTATTCAGTCGTCTCGTTTGGGTCTTTTGAGTGGATTATCAATTGCAAGGTGTCTGCAGGATCGTCGGTTTGAAGCGTTCTAACAATGTTCCAGTTGTTGCCAAGATATTGCTGAAAAATATGATTATCCCTCAGTGCTTGAAATGTTTCTGCTGTCGCCATACTGAAATGAGAGAAATTGGCTGTCAACTGTGAAAGGGGTGTGTGTGAAAGAACTTTGAAAAAGTGATGTAACTTTAGCAAAATATTATAGGTCATTTCTGGCGGCTAAAAATGACATGTCAAATATCGATGACAATTTTTGTCAAAAATGACATTTGCTGTCGCTTCCTGATTCGGTCTGTTCAGATCAAGGATATGATTCAAAGATATCCTGGTGTCACTTGCGCTGAAATCGAGAATCGATCGATCCAAAAAGATAGAAATTCTCCGTTGATTCGCAAGTCCATATCATTTTCAGAACCCAATAAACGGCTTCATAAGCTAATAATGACGGCTAATTTTGACGGAAATATGTTTTCCATTCCTTTTGATGAGGGTTGCGAGATTATCTGCAAACCGCGCCCGGGAATAGTTATTGAAGATTCTATGGAAATAGGGACTGACTTCTTTGATCATGAGCCAATTCCAAGCACAGCCCCGAGCGCAAATACGCAATTGGTTCCTTGGAACGCGCCTTTGACGTCTAGATCGGAAGTTAGCTCTAATTCTTCACGCGTTTCCGGCACACGCGCTTTGCGCGAAATTGACTTACAAGAGATAAAAAGCAGACTTGATACAGAATTTTCAGAGACAAGTTTAGACTTGCTTAATGAAGACCCTGTTCGGTGTTTAAACGGTGAAGTAAACAAGCAGATTGTTATGCGCAAATCGTACGAATCCGACATACGCAAGCAGAAATATACAGGCGTAATTAGTATCAAGCAGCGACGTTTGCAGGCTGACAGTATATCAATGGCAGAAACCATTAAGTGCAATTGCAAGTCGTACTGCTGTCTATCTTTCTCATCGGCAGATATTAAGTCCTTTCGTGAAAATATTTTCAGCATGTCGCAAAAAGATAGAAAGGAATACTTCATCAAAGACTTGCTAAAAAACAGCTTACGATCTGAAGACAAATTCGACTTCAAATACTTTTTGGCCAAGAAGCAGGTATGTTTATTTTTGAACTCGTTCATTAGCTAATGAACGGCCTCTGGCCAAAGCGCGACTCACAATTAGACATTTTGGCTGCGGGAACCGTTCATTAGCTAATGAACGGCCTCTGGCCAAAGCGCGACTCACAATTAGACACTTTGGCTGCGGGAACCGTTCATTAGCTAATGAACGGCCTCTGGCCAAAGCGCGACTCACAATTAGACACTTTGGCTGCGGGAACCGTTCATTAGCTAATGAACGGCCTCTGGCCAAAGCGCGACTCACAATTAGACACTTTGGCTGCGGGAACCGTTCATTAGCTAATGAACGGCCTCTGGCCAAAGCGCGACTCACAATTAGACACTTTGGCTGCGGGAACCGTTCATTAGCTAATGAACGGCCTCTGGCCAAAGCGCGACTCACAATTAGACACTTTGGCTGCGGGAACCGTTCATTAGCTAATGAACGGCCTCTGGCCAAAGCGCGACTCACAATTAGACACTTTGGCTGCGGGAACCGTTCATTATCTAATGAACGGCCTCTGGTCAAAGCGCGACTCACAATTAGACACTTTAGCTGCGGGAACCGTTCATTAGCTAATGAACGGCCTCTGGTCAAAGCGAAATTTTTCCTTGGACCTTAATAATTTTTGGACCTTAATAATTTTTGAGTGACGGTGTCTTTTGTTTTGTAACAGGCGTGTTTTAAGTTCTACTATATGGCTTACGGCATCAGCTACGGGTATCTTCACGACTGTCGGACACGCGTGCTCGAGGGCCGACACACGTTTGTTCATGGATTGACGTACGAGGAGGACAACCGCAAGATTTCCCTGAAACGCGAGTCGGTCGTCGCATGGCTCGAGAAATACGCGGACGAATACGGACAACCCCAACCTCACAAACCCGAGAAGCACCTTTCGGATGGATTGACCATCGAAGAGCTGTGGGACGAGTACCTCCAGGGCTTGCGTGAGAATGAGGAGAGCAAAAATCTCTCTCTCATTTACTGGTACAAAATATTTGAAGAAGATTGCAGCAAGTGGCTCAAGATTCCATCGGTGAACCGATTTTCTCACTGCGATGTTTGCGCGTCCTTCAAGTTATTGAAGGAAGGCTTAACCAAATCTCAAAAAGGTGAATATTTATGAACAGCTTTGTGATGTGTTTATATGCTTATGTAATTTGTTCACTGACCCGAATTTGTGTATCTTGCACAGCGCAATACAACGGGCCTCTCAACAAACATCATGCAATCGCACGAGCGGAGCGCCAGAAGTTCTACAAACATGGTCGTAAAGCGAATATGACCAAGAGCATTGCCATGAACAAAACTTGGCATAAGTATGCCTCGGTGATCATCGATGGCATGACGCAGTGGACCACCCGACTGCCACACTTTCGACGTATCCCTAAACATCTGGACTCTAAGGACTTCCTTGACGTGCACAACATGGGGAGCATGATCGAGAACGTGGGCCGCTTCATGGATTTCAACTACGCCAACTTCAAGGACGATGCGAACTTCCTTGTCAACGTTTTGCACCGGGATATCCTCCGCATTCAAGAGCATCGACGCAACGGGGACGGGGAAAATTCATACCCGATGCCGGAAGTATTGTATGTACAGCTTGACAATGTGAGCACCAACAAGAGCAAGTTGATGTTGGCATACGCAGCTTGGCTGGTGCACACGGACGTCTTTCGCAAGGTGAAACTCAACTTTCTGTTGGTGGGACATACGCACGAGAACATTGACCAGATGTTTTCACGCTTCTCCGTGCGTCTACGACGCAAGCAAGCTTGGACGCTCGACGAGATGATAGAGGTCGCACAAGAATGCTTTACGGATGGTGTAATATGCGAGCACACCGAGAAGATCTTCGACTTCGGCTCTTGGTTTGATGGTCACGTCTTCGATTGCCACAATATTTTGGCACAGCAGGCTTTCAAGTTCAAGAAGAACGAGCACGGCGAAGTGGGCATGCAGTACAAACAGTATTCCATTTCACCAAAATGGTTACCCGAGACTCCATTGCCAAAGCTTGTTTCTACACCCCCTGTCGCGGGGCCTGGATACATCAAGCCGATTCCTTTTACCGAAGAAGGCATCGAAAAGCTTGAGCATACCTTACAGGCGTTGAAGGACATTTTGGGCACAAAGCTCACGGAGGTGCACGAAAAGTTTTGGCGCGAGGATGTCATCGAGAAACAGCGCCACCTAACTGCTGGTGGAGAATGTCAAGCGCCCGCGATACCCTTCCAGCATCCCGAGAAAATCGCCATCGAGCGCAATGCCACCTTGGTTCGACTGATAGAGGCGCCCGCGTTGGCGATAGAAGCTGCCGGGGCTGCCGCCGTCCCCGCTATACCGGTGCGCATCCAACGCCGAATTGATCGAGCGCCGATAGAAGTGTACAACGGTAAACGGAAACACCAAGGTCGAGCCCAAAAGCGAGCAGAGCAGTACGTGGACAACGCCCAGTGGGAGGTCACCTACGGCCAGATGACAGTCGGCAGCTTTGCAGTGGCTATCGCGGTGGAATCTGAAAACGACAAGTTCGCTTTCCGCGTACAACTGAAGCGAAGCGAATGGTCGGATCCGTTGTACTTGGTGAAGGTGGAGGCGCGCTATCCGTCAACTCAACAGCTGCTATATCGCTATTTCCAACCCAAAAAGCACACCGACACCAAGAAGAAGCACCTCGGCAAGCAGCTTGCGAGTCACGCAGGAGCTTTCGCAGCGCCACCGGGGCACCGACCGTCTACCGAGACTTTCGATAAGAATGAAATAGTGCTGGCATGGAATGTGGATGCGAAAGACCCCGAACGGAGTATACCGAACGAGCAATACGCGCAGATAGTCGTCGCTTTGCTTGCACAACAATCCAAACGCACGCGCAAGGACCTAGGTGACTTGAATGAATCGGATGATTCCGATGAAGACGAAGCTTTTGATAATTGCGTAGCGGTAGCGGTAGCACCTGAAGTGGACGCATAAAGCAAGACGAAAAAATACATGTAAATAATATGTGTATAACGTGTATATAGATTCTGAGTCAAAAGTTCTTTGTGTTTTCACTCCTCCTAGATTTCGAAAAAGTGCATTTGACCTCAATTTTGTACCATAAAAATCATTAAATCTAATGCACAACCTGCACTTGCATGTTCTTGACTGTTAAAATGCAGCTTTTTAATCCTATCATGAGGTAAATAAGGCAATATCATTTTCACATGAGAATATCATTTTCATCGAATAGTGTGCTAAGGCCAGACTTTTGTTAAACAAGTCCGCCAAATTCTCCTGAGTAGGCACTTTAGCAATCACAATTCTGCCCAGCTCTACCAACTTTGCCACATATTGATTCTTCACTGCCACATGACGTGTCGCTGCATTGTTCCGAACATTTTCTGCCTGTGCAACCGAGGCATGATTGGCCCCATGAATTGTAACAGGCTGCTTGACAGGTGAAAACTCAGTTAGTAGATTGACAACATACTCAACGTCCCGTGCACATTCTGACAGCTCTATCAATTCTGCCTTTGCTGTGCTGACTGCAACTGTCTTCTGCAATTTTGACGAATACATGATCGTGCCGCCATTCAGTCGCGCCAGTGAACCTGTCACAGACCGTCTGGTCACTTTGTCTGCTGCATGGCCTGCGTCTGTATAAGCTGTCGCTATCAATTCTGCATTCAGTGACGCTGGCGAACTGCACTGCATAGTCAAACAAACGTGAAGATTTCCCTTCAAATATCTCAGCACACGCTTCAAATGTTGCCATTGCTCCTGTCCGTAGCAGTGAAAGAACCTGGCCAGATAACAGACCGCTGTCAGAATATCAGGCCGTGAGCAACGTGCCAGCCACATCAATTCCATCACCGGATTCACATAGGGAAGTTTCTCCAACTTCTCCACCGAGTCCACAGGCATGAAAGACAGTCTGGGCTCCATAGGTGTCATACTGGGATTACAGTTCTGCATTGCATATCTCTCCAGCATGCGCTGGATAAGCCCAACCTGACTGATTCCACATTCTCTGACTAGACCGACAGTCTCTGAAAGTCATACTCATACCCAACAACTCCACCAACGGCCCTTTGTCCTTGCTAGGCCATTTCTCACCGAACACTCTGAATAAGTCCACCTTCCACTGCACTAATGAAGTGAACACCAATGTCAGTCTCGTCCACGTCCACGTGCGTACACAAACGCCACCGAGTCCCGAGTGCCAGGCTGCCCGCTTTCCCAGAGGGGGGAGGGGAGGGGGGCAGCACATCACACCACAATGTCGGGGGGGGGTGGGGGGGTCCGTACCCACCCGATTGCTCGAAGCAGATGCGGGGGAGGGGGGGGGGTGAAAGAACGAATATGGTGCATTTCATACGAATCAGCAATGTCGCTATTTGAAAAATTTCGGCTGCGGCGCATGTCGGATCACTCGTAATACTAAAAGACCCCACGGTACGCTGCGCGTGTCGTGGGACCCGCCTCGCGTGTTGGCCCCCGCCGCGCGTGTTGGGACCCGCCGCGCGTGTTGGCCCCCGCCGCGCGTGTTGGGACCTGCCGCGCGTGTTGGCCCCCGCCGCGCGTGTTGGGACCCGCCGCGCGTGTTGGCCCCCGCCGCGCGTGTTGGCCCCCGCCGCGCGTGTTGGGACCCGCCGCGCGTGTTGGCCCCCGCCGCGCGTGTTGGGAACCGCCACGCGTGTTGGCCCCCGCCGCGCGTGTTGGGACCCGCCGCGCGTGTTGGCCCCCGCCGCGCGTGTTGGGACCCGCCGCGCGTGTTGGCCCCCGCCGCGCGTTTTGGGACCCGCCGCGCGTGTTGGCCCTCGCCGCGCGTGTTGGCTTCCCCGCCGCGCGTGGTGGCCCCCGCCGCGCGTGTTGGCCCCCGCCGCGCGTGTACGCCGGGGTGGTGGGATCCGACCCCCAAGGCCAGATGCTGATATAAGCGGGGGGTCTTTACCCCATGGCAAAATATCCCGAGGGTCTAGGGGGGGACTAATCCCCCATGGCAAAATAAAAATAACCCCCCCCCATGGCGGCACATCACATTGAAACACCCCCCTCCCCCAGGGTCAAAGCGTGAAGCTGACCCAAATGTAAAACAAACACGGGTCAATGCTCGGCTTGACCGGAGCCTGTGGTCATAAGCCAGCACAAACTCCTTGCTCGGCTTGTACCAGGTGAGCGCGGTGCCTGCTTCAACCCGTACACGCTCTTCTGCAAAATTCAATACAGTACTCCCCGTACTGTCCGTGCATTAGGCCAGCTGACATACATTGGAGTGTCCACGTCCAACTCCCCGTTCAAAAAGCACGGGATGACGTCCAACAGTCCCAACACCAAACTGAGCTGAATCAGAATTCTCAACGGTGACCGCTGAGTACACGGAGCGTACACGTCCTCATCGATAGTGCACACCGTGCTGCTGACCATTACCGCATACAACCCATCTGGTCTTCCTCTCGGTCAGCACCCCTGCAGAGTCCAGCTTCGCCTTGTACACAGAGACCATGCACACAACCTTCTCACCCGCAGGCACCGTCTCCGTCCATCGGCAAGATTGCCTGCTTCACGTCAATGCGATCACACTCCTCCTTGTGATCCGACTCCTGCCACTCCACTGCGTCAGGTCCCTTGAAGAACTGAACCCATCCTTTCGGCTCCGTCACACCAATCGGCAGCCCCGTCATTTTCTCCTCCTGAGCTGCCAGAGCAATATGACGATTCTCGAACCTCACTCGAGCCTCACTCACATCAATTGCCGAGCCACTCACCCCAGCATGACGTTCCAATATCACCTGATACGGCAACACATGATCCTCTCGTGCCGTAGTACGCACCACTGCTGCCTCCCATTCACCTCCTCCTGAAGTATAATAAAAAGATCTCGTTTCGTTGGATCCACAAAAAATGCATGAATGCTTGTGAATCACTGTCCACCGGGACAATGTTTCTTTCATCAAATCATACATATACCAAAAGGTAGGACCACAAGGACAGCCGCATCCCACTACCCATAACAAAAAATAAAATAAAAACCTCCAGCCTTGCATATTGGCAACGAGGTTCCAATATCCCCACACATGAATCCCATCCGATAATATTATATATACACTGATGTATGTACACAGCATATGTATAGTTATGTATACATATGTGTTCAACCCATGATGAGGCACAAAACTGACGTGATGAAGCAAAACCGGGATTGGTCGTCGATGCTTCCATAGAGGAACCGTCTCCTTTTTGTCGCCACAGTGGGGTCGTTTGTCACCGTGCAGAATTTTGGCGTTGGTTGCAGACTGGATGCAGAATCAGTGACAAAAATGTCGGATCCCTAAGAACTATAGTTTCATTCGCGTGTAGTGCCATTTTTTCCTTGGAAATTTTGCGCATCGCGCGTGACGGCCATCCGATTTGCGTGCGCAGACCGTCAGCCTCAAATTTCATGCGGCCACGGATCGCGGTTCGCATACGAAGAGGGAACAGGCCGTACGTCCTCGACGGCAGAACCCGTTCATGAACGACGGCAGAAGCAGTTCGTTTCGCATTTTGCAGTTCGTGCGGTGTTAACAGACTTCCGGTCTTAGTTACTATATATGGGAACTCAACTTACAATTCGAACGCTCTCTTGCCCGCAGTGACCCCTGCCCAGCCAGCAAAACAAATATTAGTGTAATCATGCAATATTTCAAAGGTAATATTTCTCTATAATCTTATCACCTATTTCTCCCGAGGGTGCGGGTACTGTACCAGGGGTCAGTGGTACATCTAAGCCGTACAATTGGCAGATTGTACTTCTAATCAGTGGAGCAGCTCAATGGAAATGGGTGTGGAAAGGAACCCGAGAGCCATTGACTGCGTTCGCTGGAGACACGGCGCACAAGTCCGAATATTCCCGGCAGCATATCATTGTCATGCCTTCTGGAGCGCTACGCCGCTGGGAGCGTAAGAGAGGTGGCGGATGGTTTCTGGAAGACGCCACCAGAGCGAAAGAGCAAGTAGCGCCATTTTCATTTCCCATCAGTGGCGTCCGTATTTATACTACTGACACTGACGAGTATCGCGGAATTCCTTACACCGGTCGTCCGGAGAGGTCGCCTACGCCTAGTGACGATTCGGATGCAGGCGCGGTAGCCTGGAGTAAGAATAATCTGTGCTAGAAATGACACCGCTGACTAGTTCGTACAATCAGGTGGCATATTCAATTTGCCATCTTCGGTGATAAGCTTGTGTGCTAAACTCGGTATATATGTCTATTATGTGAGTTTATCTTGGTTCGTTGTTTCACCGTCGGCAGCGTTCCCTCTCGCTCACTGCCGAGTTTCCGGCAGGTTATGGGACCACTTCGTGCTTGCGCGTTGTGTACGATTTTAGCGTAGAACTTTATTTATTTATTATCGTTATATCTTTCGAGAGAGTGTGCCCACGCCTCGTTGCTCGATCAGGTTAGATTCTTCGCTCGTGCTCTGGGACTCGCGGTTTGCGAGTGTTATTAGACGGAGTGTTTCTCTACGATTTTTCTCGAGTGGAAATATATCTTTATTTCGTTATATTTGATGGATTCCGTTCAGATTTCCTCGAGCGAAGAGCTCCTTGCTCTTTTGAACACGATCGACCTTGGATTCGCGAGAGTATCTACTCTCAAGAGGTCGCAACTCATTTCCTTGTGCTCTTCTTTTAGCAAGGCTCTTGCGCATTTTCGTGAGGCGGCAACATTTTCGGAAGGTTCCGACGAGAATTCGCCTATTGTTTTGAGTATTATTGTGGCTAGTGAGCCTGCAATAGGTGGTGCCTTGGACGACGCATGTTCTGCTTCCGACAATTTTGGAGCTGCGACTAAAACGTTTTGTGACAAGGAGGTAGGAGATGGGAGAGCGACGTTCTGCCTTCTTGCTCAGTTTCGACGCAAGTTTCGACCATTAGACCCTCCCCTAGTGCCTCTAGGGCGAGCAGGGTGCGCGCACATGATGCCCCTCCTGTGCGTCGCGCTGCCCAGTTTTCAGCAAGCTGTCAGCTTCAGATGACGCTAATGACACTGGCACTCCTGACATAAAAAATGACACTGGCGAGGCAATCCCAGAGTGGCAGTATGACACGCCTGTCGATTATGACTCTGAGGATGACGTCATCGAGTTCGATGACCTGGTAGATGACGATCCTGATGAACAAGCTGAAGCCCGGGAGCTGAAAAGACAGGGCTTGCAATTGAGCATGAATGATCAGGGTGGATCCATATGGGTGCCAAAGGGCACATCCCCGTCATCGCCTCTTCAGAAGGATGATCAGCCTATCCCTGAGCAGAATTCCGGGGCTGCCTCTAGTTGCCTTCGTGTTCGAGGTGTGAAACCCAAATCTAAGCCGAAAGGTCAACCTGACAAGTCTGGAGACGTCGACAGTGATGACGAAGCAGAATTGGCCCCTCGGAGGAAAAGATCTAGAGGCAAGCTAGAGGGCAATTAATGTGCTGATCTCCTGATTAGGAGTTGTATAGGTGGCATAGCGTGATTGGTGCTAACCTGGAAATGATAGATCCAACAGATATTTGGGAGGCGCGCCCTGAAAGTATAAGACATGAATTGAAGCCCAGTGGAGGCTGTTCTAGCTTAAAGTAAATATTTGGAAGAGCTTTGTCTCACCCGCTGTCAAAATACTGGCAATCTTTCCTGGCATAAAGATATTGCAATTGTCCGATTGTAGCCTTATTCAGGTACAGTATTCGCAACGCGTGGAATGATCTGCCTTCTACTGCGGCATGTTGCTTGTTGGATTTTCAAACACGCCAAAATTCCGCTAGCGATACGCACGCACCCAGTTTTCAACATACGTATGAGTAGATGCTGGAAGGTATCTGCATCCGATTGACCGTGTATTCATCATAACACACAAGTTCATACCTTAAAAGCCCCTGGCGACAAAAACCCCCAGCAATGGCGAACAATTTCCCACGTTACCTTTCAGAGATGCAATGCCCACTATCAAGGTATCACATGGACTGCCGCATTCCGCCACCGACCTCCACACAGCAGCCGCCCATCTCGACAAGTGCTGCTAGATATACAAGTCGTGTTATCTACCGTGACTGAACCCTAAAACAGGGTTTGTTATCATAACGGTCGGAACTCAAACTGTGTCGGATAAACCGAGATAGCCGATATATATGATCGGGGTCTAGGTTTCGGCCTACGGATGATGGTCACCCAGACTATTATAGGACACTGACCGATGACAGATTTGGGGGTCACCGTGTCACTTCCAGCAAGTGCATCACAAACGTAAATCGCAGTGCTCACAAACGGAAACCCTGCCAAAACGGCGCCCTGTGTGTGGTTGGTCTACGAAGTATCGAAGAAAAAAATCAGAAAACAAATGCCAAACGAATCCACGTGCGCCGCCCAAGAGGCAGGACCAACTAGACACATAACACGGGGACACCAAGTTCCCAGCTTCCCACTGCCAACCTCCACAAAGCGGCCATCCCAGTTATTCATAACTGGACTGTGTCTGGTCTGGTCTGAGTACCACACAACAGGATCCTTCAGATAAGTATCAGTGTGCTCGACACCCGTTTTTAAATACAAAGCATAAATAAAAAGGAAATTCGCAGCAGACAAATCTGTATTGGTCTAAAGAGACCCAGCAAAAAGCAGGTTTCACCAGAACAACAGAAGCCAATCACCGACATGCACTAACCGGCTATCCCAGTTACCATTTCCAGCTAAAATGCAAGTGCAGGACTACTCCACAACGCCTTACAAGAGGGAGCAACCGCTAGCGAGCTATAACAGGGATTATACAGCATCCCTCCACCCGTCCAACGGGCATCCGTCCTCTTTTTATCAACACCCAGGGATTTCACTTCTCGTACTCCCACCCATCACAAAGTCCATCATACAGCACAAGAAGTCCATCATACACACACACGTTTTGCCAGCGCAAAGTTACGATGAGCTAACAATTGGTTTTGTTTGTGATTCAACTCACGCAATGATCAAATAAAAAGCTCTGCCTAAAAAGCTCTGCCAGGATGAGGCCTCTGACTTGCAGGTGCTCAAGGCATTTTTCATTTCCCTTGTTCTATATTGTGCTTCTGGAAACCAACCAGGTATTTCCTGGGAAATGAGCAGAAGTAATGCATCATCGAGGAGAAGCTTTCAGGATGGCAAGCCTCATTAGCACAGGTTACAAAAAATGACCCATCTGTTCAAGGAAGTGTCTGTGATAATGTCCCAACCTCACGCTCCAGCACACATCAAGCAGGCCCAAACATCAAAACCGAGGCTAGAGCTCAAATTGTCGGCTTTTGTTAATTTCAGAGTTCCCTGTCCGTGCTCTTGGTCTCCTCCAACATTAATATTTCGAAGCAAAATGAGGGTCGTTGTTTGCACATCATGCTCATTGACAGGGCGATCCATGTTTCACGGCACGAGGCCGGAAGTGTTTGAGGGGGTCGAGCCTCTCGCCTCCTTCTCAGCCTTCTTGCGCCAAGGCCCTCCAAGGCCCTCGCCTCCGCAGAGCGCGTGCAGCACCTCCGAGTCACCGAGGAGGCAAAGATAGATCAAGCAGGGACAATGGAAGAGGCAATCCGGCAGCGCTGTTACATCATGCCGCTGTTACATCATGCCGGGAGAGCAGCTTCGTGATCGCATGTGTGGCGAGCTGCAGGACGAGCGAGAGCATATAGGGCAGCTGGGGTCCGTCAGCTCTGCTGCCGAGGTGACCTGCAACCCCAGCAAGGCTTCAGCAAGGGGGAGAGGGGGCGTAGGGCTCTTGGATGCAAGCGACTAGCACGGGCTCTCGCGTCAAAATCGGCAATCTCGGAGCCGACGACCGAAGATACATAGGGAAAATTCCAAACTACTGCCCCCCGATGAGTACTTCGTGAGGAACGTTGTGCCTGAGCGCTGCAATGATGGATGGATATGCCACCAGTGGAATTTCATCAGGGCGACCGGCATGGCTACAGTGGTGTGTAGACAGGGGTGGCATCGGTGGGGCTGGGCGCAGGGCCTGCTCACCTGTGACAGGCAGTCGGGGTGGAAGATGTGGCCGCAGAAGAGCACTGCCACCACCGGCGTGGCGTCCGCGTCGAAACCGAAAGGCGAAGGGGGACCGGTGCTACAGTGCATCACAGTGCTGCACAAGCTGCAGCGGAGCGCGCTGGAGCTGCAGGGCGGCCTGCGCTGCGAAGGGCTCGCAGGACCGCCTGGACCAATCGCCATCTCACACACCATGAGAACGTTTTCCAAGACGAGGCGCCGGCATGAGTTGTGGGGCGAGCGCGCCTTCCAGCAGGCCTTCACTCAGGCACCTCCCTGTGCCTTGCATCACGGTGCTCCAGCGTCCTGCGCGGTCAGAGCAGGGAGAGGGATCCGGGAGCAGCCGTCATAGGTCATCACCTGATGGGGTGCTGCCTCGGGAGGGCCCTGCAGAGTACTCCAAGGGGCTGCTTCTGTTGCTTCCCGAGCTGGTGGGCGATGAGCGGTCGCAATAGCCTGCTGCGCCGCCATCCAGGCACTCCAGTATTAGCCTGCTCTTCAACTCAGGGGGGGTGGAGGGGGGATCACAGCTGCGCACCCGCACAAGCTGCTAGAGAGGGGTACACAGGGGTCCCGCCTCGGCTGCGCGCTGCTCGCAGGCTGCCGGAGGGGGGCGGGCAGGGGCGTACCTTGGCTGTGCGCCGCGCGCAGGCTGCCAGTGGGGGTAGGGGGATCCCCGGCCGAGACGAAGCAGTTTGCAGCGGCGTCTAGATCCGAGAGGTGTGCGGGATGCCGCGAGGAGCCGCCGTTGCGCGAGCCACGACGACTGTTTCTGCTCGACGAGCCCCCTGTCACACAAAGCACGCGAAGAGTCAGGGCCACGGGGAAAAGTTTCAGCCGCATCTTGTAGACTCCGCGCCTTGCTCGAAGGAACACTGTATCACTGAAAGAGCTCTGCAGCAGAGGGATAAGCAAGCTTGTACCGTCTTGCACGAGAAGACAAGTCCACGGAGGCTCTGGCGGTCCTTGGCCACGTGAACCGGCTCTCCGGCAGAGAACCGGACTATAGGAAATACAGCAGCCTGAAAGCGCGAGCCTTCGTTACTGCTTCAGACCCGGGCTATACCAACTACAGCAGCCTGAAAGCGCGAGCCTTCGTTACTGCTTCAGGCCCGGGCTATAGCCGCACCTTCTTGGTGGCTGTGGCGCCGGCGCATGTGCGCAGATGCGGAGCCGGGAGAGCCGGAGCCGACGATCCCGCCGGCGGCGGTGCCACCACTCGGCTGACGGTGCTTGGAGCGCAGGTGAGCGCGCAGGTCCCGCGTGATGAAGCTCCCATCGCCGATTTCGTGGTGCGCGCAGATCGGGCACACCTGCTCCACGGCATCGCCAGGAAGTCAGCACCCGACAGATATGGACGACCGAACCTGCTGACGGAGGGCGGAGTACACTCGCTTGTCGCCACTCAGATAGGAGCAGCGTTGTCCGCCTCTGGAAATTGCAACAGCTATATTACAATAACCAGTGGATTCAGCCACCTGGTTCCAAGTCAATAAAGGCTATTCTCACTCTTCTCTGTCACGAACCTCGGAGCATATTGATTATGACAAGTCGCGCGAAGGCCCTTGTTTATGGGGCAATAGCAGCGCGGTGACAAACAGTAAGCATACTTAGATTTGCGGAGGTGAAAGTCCTCCAGAGCTCGACACGGAAACGTGTGAACGAGCGCTAGCAAGCCATAAACAGCGTTAACATGCCGAAAACAGTCGTGAACTCGCAGGGCTTCGTATCTGCTCGCGGCGTCACATGCGCCTCGCCTTGTGCAGACGAGCAGAAGCGGTGTGGCCTTCCGTATAGCAAAAGCCTTCGAGATAGAGGTGCCGGCACGAGCGGTGGCCTTCCGTGTAGCAAAAGCCTTCGAGATAGAGGTGCCGGCACGAGTGGTGGCCTTCGTGTAGCAAAAGCCTTCGAGATAGAGGTGCCGGCACGAGCGGTGGCCTTCCGTATAGCAAAAGCCTTCGAGATAGAGGTGCCGGCACGGCGGTGGCCTTCCGTATAGCAAAGCCTTCGAGATAGAGGTGCCGGCACGAGCGGTGGCCTTCCGTATAGCAAAAGCCTTCGAGATAGAGGTGCCGGCACGAGCGGTGGCCTTCCGTATAGCAAAAGCCTTCGAGATAGAGGTGCCGGCACGAGCGGTGGCCGTGAACCATCAACCCGAATAGGATGCGCACAAGTAACTGCCGTAACTGGACTCGGAAGTGAGGACTTCGTACCCAGCGATACCGAGCTGCTGTTGGGGCGACACGGAAGAAGGTACAGCAGGCGGGCAGGCTGATTGCAGGAGCAGGCCGCCGCGGCGCCGTTCCCACCGTCAAACGTGGGTCCGCGCAGAGACTGGCGCTGCCTCGCGCGAGGAAACGGGATCCCGAGGTGGAAGTAGAGGTGAACTATATTCACCGTCAACTTGCCTCTCCATCGTCCAGTGTCAGTGCAAGACGCGGTGAAGGGACAGTGGCTTGGCGGGCGAGGCAAGCAGGACGGGAGCTGCCCTCTCTCAACACAGGCAGCTGCACGGGGTTGCCTACCGTGAGTTCTTGCTGAGCCGGATGCTGAAAGTACACGTGCTCTACAAGCTGAGACTCTGATAAGCCCTCCTCGAAGCACAGCGGACAGTGGTACTTGACTCCGCTGGAGCTCATCTGCACGTCTGCTCATTCCCAAAAGGCACCCCGCTGCCGTTACGTCGACCGTCAAACAAGTTATGACGCGTCCTGCCTCACGCTCTGTCTCTCTCTGTTTCTCTCTGGCTTTGCATTTGTGCGTGTGTGTGTGTGTGTGTGCGTGCCTGCGTGTGCGATGCCTTTTGTCTCTTATTACCAGCGCTGCCGCTAGGTGTCAGGAATGAATCACTCTTGTGAAATAAGATTTCGCGGTGGTGGTAGGATTTCGGGTCAACATAGGCACCGATGGAAGCCCTCGGAAGTGCGCGCACGAGCCCGTGGGGAGTACGCCAAGGGTTTCAAGGCAGTGGTGAATAGGCCACTAAAGGAGTTGAAAGGTTACAAGAAGGGAGAATAATCAATATTCAGAGTCAGGCACCGAACATACACCATAGGTTCAGCTCTGCGACTTGAGAAAAAAGACTGTCCGCAGTCGAAAAGGGCTGTGCGGTGCCAGGCCCATCAGAAGCGGCCTTTTATGACACCCTCTTGCAAGAAAGCATATGCAAAGCCCGCTATTTAGTAGACGCAAAGCGAACGAGCACGACGCTTAAGATTAACGGAAGCCACTGTCACTTCCAGTCCATCTGGGCCACGAGCACAGAAACACAAACGGTGGGCGAAGAAGAGGGGACGAGCTCGCAGCATGCAAAACGTTCATTCCTTCGATTGTTTCCTGACTCAGCTGCAGCTTGCATACCGAGATTTGAAAGAAGTGTGAAACCCCCTGGGGATTCGTTCAGAGTAGGAAGCTCCTGGGTGGCCTTCAGTCGAGAAGAAATACGGGAGCTGTGGAGGGGCATACCGAGTTCCTCTCCGTGAAAGCGACGAGTCCGGCTTGAGCTGCTCTGCCATGAGCCTGGCGATTGCCTTCCGCTTCGTTGTCGTTCTATAGGACTTTCTGAACCGGCCCGAACTCCCTGACCACGGGCGCTACCTGCCGAGTCGCGCCTCCGTGGCGAACCTGAACGGCGCCTATCGGGGAAGCTGGACGAGGATTCCAGCACCAGTTCCTGATCATTACCTTCAGGTTTGCAGCAGCAGGCGCCCATAATTAAATGTACGCGTTAAAGCTCGTTTCAACAGGACTGACGAAGGAAGCTGGGTTTCTTGGTTGCCGACTTTGTTGAGCTTGCCATCTGTATTGACAGCTGAGGCGAGAGTAAACGACTGGAATTTTCAACCTTGCTGCAGCTCTCCGACCTGACTATTTCAGCGATACACTGACATCGAACAAAACATCTTCTGACAGCGCGTTGTGAGCTTCCAGTTTCCAGTAGACATCTGTAAGTTGACAACCGAAATCCAGGGAGGTATGCCCAGCATATCTTAAAGGTTTTCGTTCGCAGTTCACGTTGTGCGGAGTTTTGATAACACAGCTTTACTCAACAGGGGTAACGAGGAAACCGCACGAAGTCACGGCTTAGGAAAACTTTTTCGATCTCAGATGGCTATGAAAAGCTGGGAGGCAGTTGTGTTATCTATTCGAAGCTGTAGGATGCAGATGGGCACTGGGTCACTCCTGCGGTGTGGCACAACGCATAATAAGGGTCAGAAACCGATACATAAAAAACTACGGACTCCTCAAGCTCAAAGAAACTGTCGAATACATAAGAAGTACAAAACACACCCTGAGGGACCACTCCGCGAGGTCCCCTTCAAGTGACTCAGCAGCAGCAGCAGCCTGAAAGCGAGATAGGACCGGCGAAGGACCATACCTGTTATTTGGAAGTTTTACACGTGTTTTCGCACAAGATATACACTTGAAATATGAAGTGATAATTCTCAAGTTGCTATAGAAATATTTTCCAATATACCTACACGCATAAAGTACCTGTGCAGCTGTGCAAGAGATTACGCGATTATTACATTGAGGTGATATTCATATATAGAGCTCCAAGCTGCTCACCTCTTCTCAACTCTCTCCCCCCTCAGTATTCAGCAAGAGTATGCCTTCGCCTGGTGTGAAAGGCTAACCTAAGGGAGAGGTCCCGTGTTCTACAACAGACGAGAGCGGCACTTATCTGTAAGTATGTGTATGCACTTTGTATGACTAGTCACAAACATAAGCACAGTTGACAGTAGACAGTTGCAGTTGCAGCACTGCAGTGTCACATTACTGATTTGTGATTTAGAGTTACGGTGATGGGGTTACATTTAACATTACTGTACAGTTTCAGTTAACAGTCCGAGTGGACGGTACTGTACCCGTATCGGTAGGTATCATTAATCATATCACCATCACGATCGCCATCCATCGCATGAGAGATGCAGTTGGGACTTCCACTTGGGAGCTTGGGACTTGAGAGATGCGAGCCATGCGACCATGATCGTGACTTCGTGAGCAGTGTCCACAAAATCCCACGTGTAAGTGGTGGCTACCACCAGCCAACGACTTGCTACCACCAGCCGTCGATCTCTTAGCAATATATAATGTGTTAGACCATACTTAAGGGATGCCAACATTTGCTTAGCTACCACCAGCCCTTGGATGCTAAATGTCGACACTGATCATGTGATGAGTCCATCGCATGTCTCCATGACCATGACCATGAGACCATCCGCATCGCGTTTCGCGTATTATCAATCATGAATTCATGATAATAATTATCAATTCCGATAGATCGTGATCGTTCATCGTAATCGAAATCATTTCACATGACTTCTTAGTTCTTTCATTTATATGACTCTTGAATATTTCTAATTTCTTTCACTCTTCAATTTCAATTGACAGTGTCATGTCATGTCACCCTAGGTGTCACAGGTGTCTTAGGCAATTTGTCTCCGATTTAAGACTCTATTTGTAGTGTAACTAACTGACAAGCCGATATAATCGCACACCATATCTGAGGACTGTGAGCTTCTGTGTATTCTGTGATTGCCTCAAATCGCGTTCTTGCCGTTCAGATCAACGAGTTCACCAGTCGTCAACGAAAGTGCCGCCTTATCTTGCAGTGCATGCCGTTTTCGACCACCGCGCGGCATGCGCCGGGATACGGCGACATACAATACCCACCAAGGAGGGAGGTAGGGAGGGAGGGAGAGGAGGGAGCGTGGAAGGGTGGGTGGGAGGGAGGGAGGAGGGAGGGAGGGAGGGAGGGGGTGGGTGGGAGGGGAGGGAGGGAGGAGGGAGGGAGGGAGGGAGGAAGGGTGGGAGGGAGGGAGGGGAGGAGAGGGAGGGAGGGAGGGAGGGAGGGATCAAAGCTACGTTGGTCAGAGCTTGCATGGCGCGCCAGGCTAGCATGATTGTTTGGTGTGGGGCGGGCGGGCGGGCGAGACGGGGACAATCTGTGTTGGTCCCAGGCCTGTGCGGCCTTTCACTCCCGAGTGACTGCAGTCGATGTGTGTGCCCAAGGTTTTCAAGTCACGGTATGGCGACCACTCTGCATCTCCCCCTCCCCGCACTATGCTATTTGTTCACCCAACTCGGCATAGCAATCTGGATTCTGCAGAGGCTGTCATCGCTCAACCCCTCTGTAGAGGCTGCCAGCATAGCAATCTGGATTCTGCAGAGGCTGTCATCGCTCAACCCCTCTGTAAGAGCCCGGATAGCAATGCGGATTACTGAGGTTGTCATCTCAACCCCTCTGTAGGGTTTGCCCGACATAGCAATCTGGATTACAGGGAGGTTGTCATCCCTCAACCCCTCGTAAGAAACGCCAGCATAGCAATGGATTAACGAGGTCATCTCAACCCCTCGCAAGAACTGATATAGCAATATGGATTCTGCAGAGGCTGTCATCTCAACCCCTCTGTAGAGGCTGCCAGCATAGCAATCTGGATTCTGCAGAGGCTGTCATCGCAACCCCTCTGTAGAGGCTGCCAGCATGGCGTCGAAGAAGCGGCATGGCCGAGGAGCTTGCCCCGCCACAAGCACCCGCCCGCGTCACGCATCACGGGATGCGCCGAGGAATGCCGGCGATGGACTTTTCATTGACTTTCCGCATGTCGTGTATTACCTGTACGGCATGGTCGTGCCTGGCGCGGAGCTGAAGGCGCGGTCTGCCCAGGTGGTAAGGTTGTGCCACGTGCTAGTCCATCTCAAGGCTCTATATCGCGATATTTCCGATAACCGATACTATCGATATATCGTATTTATCGCCGATTTTCGGATTGCAATGTCTAACTATCGATTGTGCAGGTTTTGGTGTTCCATATTTAATTTATAACAAATTACATATAAATGTCCAAGTAATCGATTATTTATCGATTGTGCCGATTATCAATACCGTTTTTCAGATATCGGATTGTATCGATACCGAAAAACCAAACCGATATAGAGCCCGGGTCCATCTCTCCGCCGGTGCTCGATCGAGCGCTTCTCGAGCCATGGACGCCATCCGTGATTGAAGTAGGGAGAGGAGGGTGTTGCGGAATCCACAGGTTCGCAACTCGCAGGATGAATCAGTCGGCGTGCTGACCTGCAAGGAGCTGGTCAACGCAGCGGGGTTAGGCGCTCAGGCGATCGGTGAGGATGTCCGTTTGCCTTGTTCGGTCTTGAGCCCAGGATCGAAGGCCGTCAGCGCCTCCCCTCCACGGCGAGCGCGACACCGCACCCCTTCGCATGTTGCCACGTGTGTGCAACCAACGGCATTGGCGGCAATGAACCACGCGATGTGGCATCTGCTGAATCGCTCAATAGGCCGCTTGATGAATCCATCGCGGAGAGGATCGTCGGGCCGCGGTTGATTGAGACTGAGACACCGCTCTCGGATTTGGAGCCTGCCAGGAGAAGCAACAAAAGCACTACCACCAGAATCGGTTCCTCCCAGGTGAGCTTCCCGTTCCACACCCCTAATCCCCCATGTGCATCTTGCTTGCTCACTAGACCACAAGTTGCCCCCCCCCCGCGCCTTCGGCACTGGATTATGAGCCGCTCTCTCACAACACTACCAGAGGAGGCATCTTGAGACGAATCTCGGAGAGATGACTTGCGCAGGGCGCCATCCGGCGACCTCGCCCGGAACGTGTTTATGTCCGAAGCAAGGGAAGTCGTCAGCGCAACGTGTGTTGGGTCGCGGGGCAGCCCTCGCACGCCCAGTGCTTAGGTCTGCGCGGGGCTCGGTGACGTGGCAGGCATTTGGCGCGTGGCTGCTACTTCACCATTCCCGGGTGAGATGAACGCCATCGGATGGCTGGCATCGCGCCTTAGCAATATCTGGACTGGTTTTGGTCTCCGACTCTGCATGTGCACCTCCAGTGCGTGACACGATGTCCAACCAGTCCCTATTTGCCACGTGGCTCGTGGTCTTAGGGCCGAGCAGAGAACGCGCCCTCTGAGGTGCTGAGGGCGGCGCGCTGACATTCTCCGCAGCGGGCCAACGGCAATTCCCGCGTGGCTCTCGCTTCCGCCTGAGCTTGCGCTCTGTGCTCGGCCTTGAGACCAAGGGCCCGGTGGCAGCTTGGGAGCTTGACGAGAGTGGGCAGGGGGGCGGGCGCGCTGCATGGCAGAACAGCCACAGCGAGCGTGGCATCTCTGTGGCCGCCCTAGAGTGATGGGATGGGATGCCCTAGTCTTCGCGCCTTGAAAGCGATGTGACGGTGCAAAAGCTGAATGCAACGCTCAGTCACTGGTTCCATCTCCGGCTCAGCCGCCGGCCTACTTCACATCGGGCTCGGCCAGGAGGGGTGATGAGATAGGAGCGACGGGGTTGTGGTGCAGAGCCTCACCATTCGGGCGCCTGATTTATCCACTCCCAGAAGAGGGTGGCCTTGGGGTCCATGCCACCAATGATTTAGGAGGTGATGTCTTCGTGCCAACATGCTGCGATCTCGTTCTCGGAGATTTCCCGTAAGCATTGCATCCTCCCTTATGAGTCCGTTTCATGCTCCTTCGCCTTCCCCTTCTCCTTCTCCTTCTCCTTCTCCTTCTCCTTCCTCCTTCTCCTTCCCCTTCTCCTTCTCCTTCTTCTCCTTCCCCTTCCCCTTCCCCTTCCCCTTCTCCTTCTCCTTCCTCGGATGAGTGTACCAGGCCAGTGCGCATTGGTCAAGATCGGGAACCAAGCGATGCCATGCCCGTTGTGTGTGTTGGGAGGCGGTCAGGCAGTTCGGTTCGGCCCGGATGTAGAGTGGATATCGGAGGTGCATTATGAGGTAGAGCTCCATGCCACGCCCGCGCCTACACGGGTTCTGAAGCAACGCATTTTCAGAGCAGTCCCAGGTCGGTTTCGAATATCTGTCACTGTCGCATTTCCAGAGCAGTCCCCGGTCGGTTTCGAATATCTGGCGCACGCAATGGCAAGCCTGCCCTGGGAGCTGATGCGATAGTGGTTCGCGTGCCAAGGGCAGCGCAGCGGCGTGCGGAGTGGTGTGCGGAGTGGCGTGTGGAGTGGCGTGCTGAGTGGCGCAGGCCCCTGCCAGAGGGCACAGGGCAAACATGACCATGAGCACAAGCTGGAACAGAGGAGACGGGAGTCGTCCGAGCATGGAGAATGCTTGGAGCAAGGGTTGCAGAACAACGTGAGCCGTTACGGGGGCTGGGTGAAGGCTAGGTAGGGCCGAGCATTGAAGGGGCAGGTGCACGGTGTTGGGAACATAGCTCGAGCGCGGCGCTGGCAGGCGCAGAGTGCTAGGAGCATAGCGGGAGCCAGTCACGTGGATGGTAAGAGGGCGGTGGCGGCTGTTCTATCCATTTTGGCGCTTGCGGACGGCGAGTTGGAGCGGATGAATTGGGGTACACGGCGATAGGTTTGTCGAGGTCGAAGGCCAGCCTCTCCCCCATGGTGTCGAGCTCGAGAGTGCCGATGCCGCTTCATGCGTACTGCTTGCTTCTGGGGGTGCCGTAGTTGGACCCCGAGAGATCAGCCAGCTTCGAGGCGGCGATTAGCAAGTGGTGGCATGGGATCACACGTGGCAGCTTGCAACCAGCTTATAGTGGCATCCGCCCGAAGGTACGCGCATGCTTGCAAAGTGGGGGCTTCTGGGCTTCTGAGCTTCTGGGCTTCTGGGCTTCTGAGTTTCTGAGCTTCTCAGCTTCTAGGCTTCTGGGCTGATGCCTTGCGGGTATGTCTGATCACTTTTGTGCCGGTTTTCGTGCACCGATAGTGCACTCAGCAACAGCATACACCAAATTTGTGGGGCCGTGTCACCCTACGCTCATGGCCTCCGCAAATTCCTTGCCCTTCGATTTTGGTTGGGACTATTTCGATGCCCATTCTTGCGTACTGGGTGTCCTTCCTTCCTTATCCATGCTAGCCACAGTGAATGTTGCACGATCGTTTCCACCCACCGAGGAATCTTGACACCAGAGGGAGCTTACTCTTGCAACTCGACCCTAGTGCGATTTGCCACAGATGCGTCCGTGGCATCCACATGTGCAGCAGTTCCCCGCGGCGTTAACTACAGGGGTGCTGTTCCGCGACACGCCGGTGTTCAGGCCATGCTGCTTCTGTTTGTGTGGGGTATCGTGGCACGACCACACCGTTTATGCGCACGCTGCTTCTGTTAGGCGATGGTCGGGCAGGCTTCGGTTGGCGTGCCTCACCCGGGCAGTGTGTGCGGCCCTGCAAATCGAACAACATGTACAACAAGCAGGCTTGGCTATGTTCAAGCTATAACACTGGGCTCAGGGGTCTAGACGAGATCTCAGCCAACTGGGCCTCAGTGTTCTGATGCAACCGTACCGGATATGCGCGCAAGCGCGTGCATTGTCGGTGCCTCAGGACCCCACGAATGGTGCTGTGCGTGTACCACAGGTTGTTGGGCCTGGCATGGGTGCAGCGGACTTCATAGTGCAGGGTGTACACGAGCATGGTGTTCGGGGAATGGTGAATTTATACGGCATCGAGTCGCCCGGTCTTACAGCATCCCTGGCAATTGGCAGCTATGTCCGCAAACTTCTAGAGAGGAGCTAAGTTGACTTCCAATGGCAAGATAGAACAACACATGAACTAGGTTCTTTCAGGAACGATGCGTTGCGCATGTGACCCATGCATGTAGCCCTCGGTTATTTGTCCCAGTGCTATTGCGGTTCGTTCAGCAATAAAAGGCATGTGATGTGGTTTTATCTCTCATCGCCCACCATCGGACAGTGTGTGATTCTGGCAAGCAATGCCGGTCGAGTACCCCGTACAGTCCGATGAAGTCTTGCTATTTCGTTTGATCGTGTGACAACCCCAGATCGGGTATGGTTTTTCATGCTGATGTGAGCACGCCATTAGGAGACACGGTCAGCGATGGGACAGATCTAAGTATCCCGCAAGCCCCTCCAGCATCTAGAGTCGAAAAAATGGAAGAAAGCGCGCACGCGAATTCCGAAAACACGAAGAAATCTAGGCAAATAACAGAAAACGAACTACATAATCCGTCCGGGGATCTCTCCCGTGTCATCGCATAGCATGGTCACTCCACTGCTCCACTCCAATCCATACACTCCACACTCCATGGCCACTCCACAGCAGCCCCCGGTTTACAAAAACAATTGTGGTGGCATCCGTGTCTTGGGAGAGATAGGGCAGCTGAGACCATCCCTGTTCGCGACATGTGGTGATACTGTTCGAAAACTCGGGAAGCAGTGCCTTCAATGGCAGGCCATTCCACATTTCCTTCATGACCTGGTTTGATACCTTCAGGATTTGGTTTAAACAGCAAACCACAAATAGCACATCTCCTCGAAACAAAATACACGTGTCCGCACATACTCTTTGGAACAGTTGGACCAGTAAGAGTGTACGGCTCTGCCGCGCCACTCACTACCGTGCGGAGTTCTTAAAGGAATAAAGCGTCTTGCTCTTTGATATTATTATTTTTGGAGTTTCATGTTTGAGATTTTGAGGCAAACTCGATCAAAACGCATCAACCAGTCACCCACGAATCTGAGTATTCGATTCCCAATTGCACAGCTGAACAGCTGCAGCATTGGCAATTCAACTCAGAAATCTCCCGTCGTGTGACAGTTCTCTCAATTCTGCGATGTTGAACATGTGTCGAACGCGCGTGCCAGTAGCTGTGATAAATGTTACGTCCAGCTCGCGCAAATCTAACTCTAGTCTTGAATGATATAACGCTTGAACCCATATCATCACCCAACACGCCATACGCCATTCAACTATTGCGTATGAGACACATGCCTGCTGAAAGTCGCAATCTCAAAGTTATTGAACTTCACGCTAAACACAAATAATGTTGTTAGAATTGTCGCCCCACGTGCACACAAATTACCTTTTCAACTTTCATTTTTGCAGACCTATCCCCAAACTAACTGCATTGACAACATGCTATTCAAAACACCTTTTTTTCAAAAACACTTCCCCAAAGTCTGGGTACCCCTTTCTCACTGTGCTGAGTGAGGTGCCTTGCTTTACGGTTTGCAAGCCTTCGTCTCGTTGCATCCGCATTGCCTCTCATCATCAGGGATATTCGGCCCCTGGCAGCGAGTGGCTCTCTGAGACTGTCCGGTATCGGGCAGCTGCTCGGAATCTGCTAAGCTATTATTCTCAACCGGTTCGGTTCTCGTTGTAGCTATACTAGCTTAAACGATGTGATAGTACACCGATGTTATGAAACCAAATGCTCGGTGATACGCCCGTTTCGACATACTCCGCTGCTTCTATTCCGGCTCGCTCACAATATATTAGCCTACATACAACCCAAATCGTCTATTCTTGCTGAAAGTCGGCTGCCAATACAATAACATGATGACTACCTATGGTAATTAGGGTGAAGTCATACATATGGATCGTACGGCTTCCTGAAGGGTACCTCGAGGTCCAATCTGCTCCAAGTCTGGCCATATTTGGCCAAGTCACAAGAGCGAAAGCGAAATTGGTATCAAATCGAGTTTCGAGCAAGATTCCTGAAATTTTGCATCCGACTTGTTGACAGGCAACTTGGAGGTTGGATATATAGATACATATTAGGTCTCCCATCACGAAGAAGGCGGTGTGGCTCCAAGACGACTGGGCGCTGGAGCCGATCAGGTGGACTGAGCTGAACGAGAAATTCGGCCCTTTCACCCTGGACTCGTGCAGTTTCCAGGGCGAATTCCTTCTACTTTCTCAACCGGAGTAGGCCAGAGACGCGTGCTGCAGCAGCTAAGTGCGCACGTGACCTAATTTTATGGGGGGGAAGAAAACTATTACACACGTAGCTGCCATACACAGCTGTATCCATGATGAGCCGTACTAGGGATGCAATGCTAGGCTTTGATACCACACACGATACGTGCTTAAGCCGCGTATCCGTACGGTACGGTCTATCGGCATATAGCTGACCGGGTGCGAAATACGATTCTAAGGCAGGTGCCCGTACTATCGACGGCTTTCGACCGCATTTTGCGTTGTGTTTTCCTTCGGAACCATGGACGCGACCAGTCCGAGAGGAAATAGCGCCAGCAACTGTATCGTTGCCGTGGTGTAAAAGTTTTGAATGATCCCATAATGATCAATTATGATGCCTCCGAGAGCTGCAGATCCCGCCCACATTGACTGATTGACCGAATCGAATGATGCATATCGAGCTCTGCAAACGAAACATCCAAACATAAAACACAATCATCAGGCGCGAACACACCAATTCACCATTTCGCGTTCCCCAACATCGCCTAAGGCGTGCAGATCATGCCTGCCAATCAAAACTGATCCAACTCTAACTGGCATCACGATGCAAAGCTCTTTGCTCAGGCGCCAAAGAACAATTCGAGCTTCGGCATCGTTTTATGGCTTTCGTGCGCGGCAGTCGGCCATTCTATGTGACCTGCCTTTTGTAAACGGGCAGTTAGCGCTCCGTTCGCGTGTTGGCGATAAGGCGGATTCATACAAGAGTGAAACGAAAAGTAGAAGTTAGATTTCAGACAGATCTCGGACATTTGGAATACCTGACTTCGCTTGAAACGCAGTCGTGAATAATGGACTTGGTGATTCCACCTGCGATGGTTTAACATCCAACGACTTCAATGGTTTCATATCCAATCATTTCAGATCCAACGACTTGGTGGTGATTCAATATGTCGAGGTTTCATATCCAACGACTGTGAGCACCACTTCCACATTTTTTGGATCACGGAGGGAGGAATCAGTCTCATGATAGTCTGATCTGAACGAGGGCTATGGTTTGTTGTCTGTTTCACATTCCCCATTCCATTAGAACGCATCTTCAGCACGAGATGTCAGCACTGTGCATTGCGTTGCCTCATCCAAGACTCCCTTCTGTGCAACACCTCGCCGCCACGAGGCACATCTCTCATTCTCCCCGCATGTGGAAAGCACCCCCCTGGTTGCGTGCGCGCACCGGTGGAGTTCATGATCCACGTCCGTGCAAGGTACACCGCCAGTACCAGCCACTTTGATTGGTCCTCCTCGTAGAGAATACACATCGCGTAGAAGGACGCCCCGCCAGCCACTTTCAGGCTCATCGTGACAGGGATCCTCCCCAAGCGGGTTGACATGAACTGGGCTGCACTTCCGGTGACGGCTATCCCGAGCATGCTGATCACCGCTGCAACCAGCGACATCGCATCAGTACATCGGCACATCGGTACATCAGCACATCAGCACATTGGTATATCGGCACATTGGTATATCGGTACATCAGTACATCAGTACATCAGTACATCAGCACATTGGTATATCGGCACATCAGTACATCGGCACATTGGTATATCGGCACATTGGTACATCAGTACATCAGCACATTGGTATATCGGCACATTGGTATATCGGTACATCAGCACATTGGTATATCGGCACATCAGTACATCGGCACATTGGTATATCGGCACATTGGTACATCAGTACATCAGCACATTGGTATATCGGCACATTGGTACATCGGCACATTGGTATATCGGCACATTGGTATATCGGCACATTGGTACATCAGCACATCAGCACATTGGTATATCGGCACATTGGTATATCGGTACATCAGCACATTGGTATATCAGTACATCAGCACATCAGCACATTAATACCCCGAGTTCCTAAAGGAACTTCCGGGCGTCTTGGGGCGATGGCTTCACGACGAGCATCGACCTGTACCCTGTAAAGACGTAGGGTGGCTGGGATAGCTGCACTTTTGGCAGGCTGAGTCTTTACACGGCAAGCAAATTGAGGTTCACGCAGAATGCGAAAAAACTGTAAATTCGCGTCAGGGGGAGCAAGTGACAGGCGAGAACAGTCTTCAAACTTCTAGACCCGAATAGCCAGCCAGGGACCGTTGAACACGGATCTGGCTTTCTTGGAGAGGGCCTGTCGATCGTGGAGTCTCGTTCTGTCGGAGGGAGTTACATATCGCATTGACTGCAACAGGTGAGAACTTCAGGCTGTCCAGAAAGAAGATGGGGAAGAAACGGATTGATAAACCTGCATCCATAATCATCGCCATATCGCAGTCATACAGTCATACACTTATAAAATCATACCGTCATATAGTCACACGGGGTGATTGCCTGTTGCCAATTAATGCTGCAAGCGATATCAACCTTCAAACATAACCACCAAATTTCCCGGTCATCACCGCAACAACCAGCGCCGCCACGTTGCATACCCGGAGGGGGACATCAGTTGCAGCACTCTAGCACTATATACGAGGACGTGGCTGGAGCGACCCGTGAAGAGCAGTGGCTCAAGCACGTCGTAAGCAATGTTTACCATATTCCCCTCTGACCAACTAGGCTCGTGATAGCCTCTATTGGCCTCTGACCAACTATAAGCGGGTAGACTATATATGATTATTTACCCTATGACATATATCAACTTATTTATTCACAGATATATCACCATATGTCAATGTTGTCAATGTCTACTCCGTACGCGTACAGTATGCGGGGAAGCATGCTGACGTGGCATCAACCTTACTAGATGGAGAAACCGCATACCAGCACACCGCACTGCTATCGAGTGCAGGATTCGACCCAGGGTGCAGCGATCGGTTCGAGGGTGCAGCGATCGGTTCGAGGGTGCAGCGA